>JASDQU010945495.1:0-16400 GCA_032191745.1 Picea mariana
TTGAAGTATCCATGTGATTGGGTCCTTTCCATCAAACTTCCTCATATCAATCTTAGGAACATGGTTGGTCTTCAAACCAAAGTTGGAGTTTCTCCATTCTTGATTCACCTTCCTTGTGTCCTCATCATGAATTTCATGGGATGAATTTTCACTTTTGGGTGTCTTCTCTATTACGGAATTTTTCATTACTTCCATGATCTTAGCTTCCATTGAAATCTTAGTATCCAACTTAGCTTCCATTGAATCCATCTTAGTATCCAACTTAGCTTCTATTGAATCCATCAACTTAGCTTCCATTGAATGCATCTTAGTATCCAACTTAGCTTCCATTGAATCCATCTTATTTTGTAGTTCATTTATGTCCCTACTCATTTATTCACCTTCATCAAGAGTCCAAGTAGGATTTTCTGGAGGCTTATTTGGTGTAGAAGTTCCCTTTTTGGGTGGCATGTTGGCCAAGTATCACTTTTGAACCTTGATTTTGAGGTGGTTCTGCTAGACAATATCTCTTCTGTTGTATCTCCCAATTTTTGGCCCTTCTGGGTATGAAAATTGATCTTATGTAATTCTCTAATATTTCTTCTCTACAATGCCACAGGTCTGATCAAAATTGGATGTGCCAAGTGGAATTTACAGTAACTTCCCCGCAACTTGCCGATTTTTGGCCTTTCCAGGAGATCTCACTTGTATAGTGTGCCCCGCACAAAATAATTGATATAAAATTTTGAAACTCGTACCCAAAATACTAAATATTGTCCAAAATCCAATGCAACTAGTCCCATGCAATTTGGATACTCTAGGAAGAAGTTATGATTGTTTTACCTAGAACACCTTCTTGAGACTAGTCAATAGGGCTAGTCAGATACCCTATCTTACACAGGGTGTATCTACAAATTTAAGATGACCCAGAAGCTTAAATTTTTACCAAAGATACATTACTAATTTCTGTAAATTTCCTCTGGAGGGCAGGGTCTGAACCATTACATAAAAAAATTTATAGCGAAAATTCCGCAATGACTCATTTCAGGATGATTCGAGAACCCTATCTTGTACAGGCTGTATCTCTGAAAGTATAAGGCCTCAGTATCTAAATTTTGAACCCAACGTACCTTGATCCATCTACTAAATACCCTCCAAGAGGTTCCTTCTGAAACGTTGTATAAAAAAATTTATAGCGAAAATTCCACAGTGTCTCATATGTAGCAGCGAAACCCCAAGACCTTGAGTTCTGATACCATATGTTAAGAAACAAACATCAATATAGCATGGAAAAACCTCAGGAAAAGTACTCAACGCCTTGAAACAAAGATAATTTCAGATAATAAGCCTCTTCGAGGGGACAACCTCCTTTTACCCCACTTAAATGTTCAAGTACACGATGATTCAAAATGAAAATGTCTCCTTGGTATATATAGGAGACTAGGAGGTATAATTACAAATAATGGCCTAAAGCTGACATAATTAAAATAACATTAATAATCTAAATTACAACTAATGGCCTAAAGCTGACATAAATAAAATAACATTATTATTCTAATATGCCCCAATTAAGGGGTAATGAGCCAATATTAGGGCTTAACATTTTACCTTTATTACAACTCAGTTAGGGTTTTAATTTGACATTTTAATGTAAAAAAAGTATGATTTTGGTTTAAAGCCTTGTCGGCGATTTTTTATGACCTAAAATTAATTAAAGGTTATTGACACAGTATATATTGAGGAGTTTTATCCTCATTTTTACATAACACAACACTCACTCTCCTAGTGAGATCTGATTTTTTGCGCCCTAATTGGGTATTTGTTCTCTTTGAGTGAGGCACACTTGTTGAAGGAAGGCATTTCTTGGCATTTTGGGCATTTCTCTTGAAGGAAGGTTTACAACTAGGTTTTGCAATGCTATTTCATGATGATATGTAAGCGTTTTTTCTGTAAAACTTCTTGATTGAATGGTTGTAGTCTTGTATTCTTGCATTTATTATAAACTTTGCTAATTTTAAAACCCTAGGGTACAAACACACAAGTAGGTCGTTGTCTCATGTCCCCTAAAAGAGAATTTTTTAGCTATTGAAGAAGGAAGGAAGAGCCTAGCCATTGCTACACTCTTATTACTTCTTCCCCTTGTGCTAGCCGTACCTTTAAAAATAAAGAAGGAGGAGACATCTCAGGCCTAGATTATCTACACCTAGGGCCGTCCTGCTTCTAAGGTTTGGTGATAGGGCCTTGCTTTAGCAACACTCTCCCTCACCACACTTTCGTGTCTTGATTTATCTTTTATGCTAGCCATTTTTCCAAGTTAAACCTAAGGAAGGAGCAAAGAGCACAAGGCCTTGCTTTAGCAACATCGGAGTGAGCCTCTTTCCCCTAGGGTTTTGTTTCTAGGGCCCTGCCATAGCAGCACTTTAGAACCCTTCCCTCTATTCCTTAGCCTTTTTCCTTCAATATTTGTGTCCTCCCTTAATTTGACTCCATTTACCCTTAGGCACTAATCTTAGGCCTCCAACGTTGAAGTGATAGTGGTCAAACGAACTCTTAACTATTTGCTAAACAAAACCCTAACTAAACTATTAACCCTAAAAAAGCTGACGTCATCCTTGGTTATTCCATCTTGACGCAACAAGTTCTCTTTATAGGCAATTGGATAATGGTTTAAAGCATTTATTGAATAAGGGATTGATTTGACACACTGATTGCTACATCATCTTGGTATTTATTGATGAATTGATATTATTTCATTGTTGTATTAATAAACATTGATCTCATCAATATCTATTGCTTATATATTGATATTAGATAGTTATATGAAGCACTAACCCTTTGAATCATAACTTGCATGTATTCGTCCGCTGTTGCTTTGTTCTGGGTAGGTGTTCTCATTTGGGCCTACACTTCATTATTGGCTATTCAACCCTACTATCTGCTCTTGATGGTGACCTGTGAAGAGGGAATTTCACTTTGACCTTTATACCTTAGCCTCTTCAAAACTCCAGGTTACCGGGGACGTCTCCCCTGGGCCTAACCTCCCTAAAGAGAAAGAAACTCCTCATCATGGTGACATTGGGTGGGGTAGGTTCCTGTTACGCCAGTTTGGCCTCTATCTTCTAGCCTTTTGACCTAGCTACAATCTGTGCAATAACAGATTTTATTGTAGGATTACCTAAATTAGGCAATAAATCAGTCATCATGGTGGTCAATAATCGCCTTTCCAAGTATGCTCATTTCTATGCTCTTCAAAACCCATTTACAACATCCACTGTGGCTCAAATTTTCATGGATCAGGTCTTCAAGCTTCATGTCATGCCGCATTCTATTGTTTATGATCGCGACCCAACTTTCACCAGCAATTTTTGGCAAGAACTGTTCAAGATACAAGGCACCCAATTGCATCTCAGCATAACTTATCATCCCCAGAATGATGGTCAAACTGAAGTTGTCAACAAGTGTTTGGAAACATATTTGAGGTGTTTTGCATCAGAAAATAAAAATTAGTGGGCTTAATCATTACCACTAGCTGAATGGTGGTACAACACTTCATACCATACAACTACCCGCATGACTCCTTTTGAAGCAGTATATGGACAAAAGCCACCTTCAATTCTGTCATATTTACCAGGTGTCTCAAAGGTCCAGGCGGTTAACCAAACACTTACAATTCGAGAGGCTATTATTCGTACCCTCAAAGAGAATTTGGTCATGGCCCAAAATCGCATGAGACAACAAGCAGATCAAGGTCGCTCTAAATGTCAATTTGCAGAAGGGGATCACGTGTTTCTTCGACTGCAACCTTACAAGAAAAATTCCCTCAAGGCTGACCATTGTCAAAAACTGGTGCCCAAATTTTATGGTCCTTATACCGTTCTCAAGTGTGTGGGACAGGTGGCCTATTAGTTAGCTTTTCCCAGTCATTCTAAGCTACATCCTTTTTTTCATGTTTCCTTCTTAAAAAAGGTGATTGGAACTAAGTGCCAAACTCAAACCAACCTTCCTGAGTTGGACGAAGAAGGCTCCATTTGGCTACAACCAGAAGCAATTTTGGACCAGCGTGAGCGTCGCCTACGTTAGCGAACCATCAAGGAAGTGTTAGTCCAGTGGAAAGATACAACCCCAACAGATGCCACTTGGGAACCAACTACCATTCTGCAACATTTTTCACATCTCAAGACTTGAGGACAAGGTTGTTTTTAAGGGGAAGGACATGTTAGGGACATAACCCCTCACGTAGGTATGATAATATATTTAGATGTAATAAAGGTCAATATTAATAAGGCCTAGCAATAATTAAGAATAAGTCGAATGTAGGAATACCTAATAGAAGCTTCCACTTCTAGAAAGATCTTCCTCTAGATGGTTCTTTTCATAGACATATTTAGTATAAATAGGAGTCGAGGGTATGAGATCTGTTGTCTTGGATATTATTGTAATAGAGCTCTGCTCTGCTGGAGGTTGCCCCCCCTTGAAGAGGCAAGTGAACATTGCTCTCAAAATCAAAGTGTTATTTCTAGTGTTATCCTGATATCATTTTGGTGTTATTGTGGTGTTGTTTTGGTCATATTGTTGTTTATTTGCCATTTCTAGCATTTTATTTTTGTTCTGCATACTTTTTATATCTGGAATATTACACAGGTAATTTTTTTTTTTTTTTGCATTAGGAAATATACATCACAATTGTTAACGACATCATTGGCACTTCATTTGACATATTAATGAAACAATATTAACACACTAACAAGCATGCACAACATAAACTGACACAACATTGCAATGAATAATGATACATATATCGATGCATTAACACAGTAACAACAACCCATAACTAATGCATTCTTTTAATAATGACGCATCACATCATGAATCATAAATCACTCAATTCATCTCATAAGGAAATTCATCCGTTAACGTCAAGAAAATTCATCATAGTGCAGGTTCTAATCAAATCTACTCAATCCATCCTTCAGGTAATGATTAAGAGAAATTTGTATAAGGCAGTGCTACATAAAATTAAGAATCATAAGTGTCATTACAATCAACAAGTCTAAGCTAAACTCATGTCTAAGGGATCCATAAGAAGATCAATCATTACCCGCCACGTAAGGAAATCGTTTTACTTTACATATCCAACTAATCATTAAAAATGATACCATCCATGCTTAAACAATACAATAATCTAACATGCTCCCCTTCATATTGTACCCATTTTATAAAATTAACAAAATCAGCATAAGTGATAAATAAAATTCGACAGCTTACATATCCATTCAAGAAATTCAAAGAAGACCATAATTTATTCTTCCGTAAATAAGAGGTCATTTACTTTTCTCAAATTCATTAGAGGAGTTAAGAATGACCAATTTAATGCAACAATTAATAGATATTTGGATGTTAATCTACCATCCGAGTTAAGAATCCAAAGGAAGAGTTTTGGAATTTATTCCTACCCCTGAACCTATGAAAAACACATTATTTTTCAATCTAAACCTTAATTCGGTCCTCAATTTGGACCTTCATCTGGTCCTTGTTACACATTATTTTGGTCACTCTGGTGATGTCTCTACAGTTATGTGCTCAGGTTCTCATAAGGACCTTTTGCCTAAGAAAAGTGACTGTTGTCTTCTTCGACAGAACACATTTTTAAGATGAGTTTGTAGACTACATGTATTGTAGAGTGCGAGAAACCCTGATTTTTGCAGGCCACTCTATACCTGGATTGTGAGATGTTCACAATCTGCTCTATAAGTAGGGTGCGAACCTGCTTCAAAGCTTAAAAGGGAGAAGAGGTTACGAAGGTTCTAGAAGAGGATATTCTAGAAAATGAGTTGGCATTTGCATGGTTGGCATCCTATTGACTTCTCAGATTTAGTGGGATCATCCTCATCCCTTTAACCATTTCTCCTTCTCCTATATAATGAAAGGTTTCTCAAGGAAGAAGTTAAGAAAGATTGAATAGAGGATTGATGAAAGAATAGATTCAGAATTGTGTGAGGAATCCTATTTGAATTGATGCTTGAGGCCTCCATTTCTCCATCAAGCCATTGTGGATCTTCTTCATGAAAGTGTGGAGCAAGTGTGTGTGTTGGAACGAAGGACCACCGAAAGGAAGCTTGTGACATCAAGGCAATCTGGTTGTATCTTCTACTTTAATTTAATATAATACAGTGGCATGTCCCTTTCCCATAAAATCATTCTTATTTTATTACATGACTCCTTGATCACATGTTTAAGTCTTCATTGAATGTATTATTGAAGCTTTCACCTTGGTTGATTTGTGTCATTGTAGATCTGATATCACAAGGCTAGCAAAGTGAAGCAGAGACAACAAAGACATAAGGTAGTGATATCTAAAGGTATGTCACTTATTCCTTCTTCAATGAAAAATTCAATGATTGTAACTTAGGGAAAGCGTCATGTCCTGTCCTCTTTTGTTCTAGATCTAGGTGGATCTAGGGAGATCTGTTAATGTCTGCATATACCATTTTACCTGTTACCAAAATTGGCGACTCCATTGGGGATACGACTCATTTTGTGCTTTTTGTTGGCCATTTTCTCTTAGCCTACTTTTTTCATTTCCAACCAGTCTCTGAGTCTATAGGAGACCCATATAGACTCTCTGGACCTAGAAGTTCACTAAAAAATTTTGTCCCTTTTCCAAATTTTCCTTGATTAAAAGCCTTCTCGTACTGTACCTCTCTATAGCCTGTGAGAACCATTGATTTTTGCACCCTATTGTTCAGTCCAGTGCGACCTTCTCGCACCCTACTAGTGTCTAGACTGCGAGAATTCCTAATTTTCGCACTGTACCCCACTACTAGGCTGAAAACTCATTTGTAAAAGTTTTGGATTAGGTCTTCTTGTCTTTTTTGATGCCCGGATTTGTTTGTTTACCTGGGAAGAACTTCTTTTGCCAGTGTTTGACTATTTCTTGACTTCAAATCTTGCGGTTGATAGGTTTTCGGAGATCGAAAACTCTTCTTAATCATTTTTCCCAGTTTTTACTTCTTGACCTTTTATTAACAAGGGTATAATCTCCGATTCTAAGATCTGAGTGCTTGTTTGGTCAAAAAGTCTTTGATTGGATTAAAAGTTGGGATTAATTGTCCTTTTAGATTGCTTGTTGCTTGGAAAATTCTTTGTCCATATGCATTTGAAGAGACTTTTCCTTGTCAATTTTTTATTATTATTATTTTTTTATCTCCATTGAAAGATCAATTTAGGTGTTTGTTGAGTATTTTATTTTCATTGGTTGCTTACTTTTTCTTAGTTCCATCCCTATTTTTTGGTTTCTAAAAAAAAAAATTAGAGTCTTTTTCTTTTAAGAAATCATTTATCAGAAAATACTAACGTTAAAAATATTGAAAGAGAATGAATAATGAATTTACATTGTCAATGATTGTTTGGTACTACATTTAAAAAGAGAATTGTATATCGTAGTTTGCATTGCTCCAAAAAACTCCTTTTTCCCTGTTGTAGATAGAATTCATCAAACAAAAGTTTGTATCATTCATTTCTATTTACGCATTGTTGGGTCAAAGTCTTACACAACATCAGTTTCATTTCCGTCTCCCTCTTGAGTAACAACAACCTTTAATAATATTGCGCAACTTTAAAATTCAACTAGTAACATTTTCTAGGGCTCTTTTGCACCAACATTAGCTAGGCTAGAGCTTTGGAATAGGCAGTGAGACACACTCTCCAAAGCGCAAAACACATAATAGTATCTTGTGATAAGGAGTTTCAAATTCTATTTGCAACATTTTGTTCTGGGAAGCCCTTCTCACACAAGGGTCAAACCTGAGGTCGCATTGAGATTGACATAGTTACTCACCCTGCTTTGTTGATCTCGGTGTAGAGATTGCACTTATTATGGGGGTTGCTTGAAGGTATACCCACAATGATGAGTGGAAGCCTCTCAAGTTGATTTCGGGCTAGATACCCTGCCCTTGCGTGTGGATCGGACTGTCGACTGTTCCCCCAGACATCATTGTTGTTTGTGGTAAATTTAGTAGCCTATCTTCTTAGTGTCTTACATAAGGTGACTGTGGAGGGGTAAGTCTTCATAGTACCTGGAATCGATGTTGGCCAGACTCACTCAGGCTCCTTGGAGGGTATACCCACGATTATGTGTGGGAGCTTCCACCAGGGTGTAAGTCCATTAAGCAAGTCGTCAACGTAACTTTTTCACCCTAGCCCAGCCCCTTCTTGTATCAACGTCGTGATGTTGGATTTCATCATTAACTAGTGACTTCGAAATAAGAAGGTCTTGTTTTCTTGGTTTTGATTCCTAGATTTTACTAATGTTGTTTGTTTCCATAAGTTGGCCATATAATTTCTTTTGTGATATTTTAGCTCGATAACCATTGACCCTCCATGCCGCTCACGTAGAATTCAAGGACTATCCCCAGAAGATATGGAAGGTTCTCAAACCTTTCCTACCAACCCACTGGAGGGCTCTCCTCAACAGAGTGAAGTCCAAGACGTTGCCACTCCATGAGTGGAAAGAACTGACCCTTTAGAACAATTCTGAATTACATATTCTCGAGACTTCCTCCCGACTTTTTGAGACGTATTCTTCGATTGAATTCATCTGGAGAAATTGTTGTTGATTCTTTTTGATTACCAATCAGACCTTTTGCTGGCCCTGAAGGTTAGGATCTTTTTTGGACTACTGGCATTTTTAGACGAGATATCTTTAGCTCAGGAGTAGGAATTGATATCACTGTCACACCTGAGCTACCCAAAACATACGATATAGATACGATACCTTTTACTACTGCCTATTATTTCCCTGGTTCGGATGCACAGCCAATCGACCATATCTTGACTATCCCTCTTCAAATGGCCCATTATACAATGGTCCCAGATACTACGAATCATCACACCGGGAATATGGTGGATAGCCAAGCCCCCATTGGCACGCTGTTGTCACCCAGACTCACCCCAACACTTCCCCTCGCATATCACGCGTTGAATGCTTCTATTCCCATTCCTACACAAATCCCATCCAGGACTCCTGGCATTTCCACTCCTTTTGGGCACCATCTTTTTCTTGGTTTTATTTCGACACTTCCTTGACCCCCTTCCAGAGGGTCTCTTCCATTCTCTATTGGAGGAACCAACCCTAGTGGCACCACCCAGTCTTTCACACCTAATTATTAGATTCCTATTGGTGGAAAATTTCACCCTGGAGGCCAAACGTAATGCCCTTTTGGAGGTCAAATCCCAATTGGGACGCAACCTCTGATTGGAGGGAAACCCCCACCTACCCCACCCTCTAAACATAACATACTTGCAGCCTTGGCCCAGTATTGGAACTATATTATCCAAAATAATCCTCAATTGACTAGGGGAAAACAACCTCAGGCTAGCTCTTTCATACCCCCTAGTACGGGACAACCATATCCAGGTCTGTCCAATTCCATTTGGGGCTTGAACGTTGGACCCAACGTCTCTATTCAATGGAATCGCCCTAACCAATACAACCCTATAAATTACATGCCTCCACACCAACAATCGAATCTGCCTAGATCTTCGTATTATATGCAAACTGCTTATGGTCCTACTCGTATACCTACGGGAATTCCTCCCCAAAGTCACCAATACCCCCACATGAACAGACAGTTACCCTTCTTAGCCACCCTGGACCTCCCTAATTTGTCTAGAATTTTAAATGATCCTATCCATCACTCTCCTTAATGGCCCGTCATACTGGCCAAACTACCATCCGACATTCCTAAGTTCGATGGTAAACCAGGAGAAGACCCGAACAATCATGTAATGACTTTCCACCTTTGGTGTTCATCCAACTCTTTGATGGATGAATCTATTCGATTACGTATTTTTCAATGAACTCTCATGGGTTACGCCGTGAAGTGGTACATAGAATTACCACGAGGCTTCTTCGATGACTTTAGCACCCTTTCCATGGATTTCCTCACCCACTACCAGTTACCAATCCGTTACAAAACGAGAACCGAAATTTTGAGTTCTTTCAAACAAACCAAATCCACTCATATCTCTGATCACATTCATGAGTGGTGACGGAGATGATGTCTCATCAAAATCAAGCTTCCAGATCAGTTACTGGAAGAGTGGTTCACAAAATCATTCATGAATGACATCGCTCGTGACATCACCATGGGTGCAGTTTTCATAGAAGAACAAACAATCAGTTGTTCTCAATACCTTGACCTCGTTTACTCACAAACGGGTACTCTTTATGATTTACTCCCTGATGCACCTCGCCCTTCTACTACTGCTATTTTAACTACTCCTATTGCTTCTCATGTGGCTGATTGTGTGATTGGCACTTTCCACACCCAACCCCACTCTACACAAGCCAATACCACCAACCCCAAGTCCATTTCTTATAATGTTCAACATGCTCCGTCTCCTACTCCTCCTGCCGGTAAGACGTCTGAGGTGAACTCTGTTCAATCTACCCCCGTCAAAAAGAATAAATCCAAAAAAGGGAAGGGTAAGAATAAGGAGGATAAAAATAATCCGCAATCTGAGAAGACCAAAACACAACCTGTTGACGATAAGGATAAGCGCACACCCTGATACCCTTGTCTTATCTGTGGTGATGATCACTACACTAAGGATTGTCCAAGACACACTGAGGTTACTAAGTTCCTTCAAGGGACCCCGAAACCGCCTACTCCAGCCGTGTTGTCACAACCCTTCCCTTCTCAACAACATACCCAATTGGTCATTCACGACCAACCCTCCCCCTCCACTACATCCTTTGTCTTAATGTGTACAGGTGATTCAAAGAAGAATGACATCACACTCACCACTTGAGCCAAAGATTATTCTTCCTCCAAAGAGAAGGTTGATGAAATACCTCCTTCCCTGGTCCAACCATCTCCATCGGCTCCACCTACCAACGGTCCTCTTCATCTCGAACGACTGATCCTAGACACAGTTCTTCACCCTCCCCTGAAGAATGTTATTTGAAAGTCTACTTTCAATCCTCATGCACATGTTGCCTAAAACTACAGTATTGTAGAAGATCTGGCCCAAGCATCGTCCATGATGTCAGCCCTCGAAGTCCTTCAGAGTTGTCCCACGCAACAAAAGGCACTGTTGAAAGCTATTGGTGGAATCGACCCTACAGACACAAATTTAATAATTTTTGACTTGGAAGATCACATTCCAAAGTTACCCCCTCAACTCGCATATCAAATACAAGTTATTGTCTCCGACAAGAACATTTGTAGAACAATTATTGATGATGGTGCCTTGACGTGTGTCATGTATATTGCCTGCTAGAAAGCCATCAGCTCTCTGCCCTTAACCATTTCACACAATAAGCTCAAAGCCTTCAATGTCTCTGGATTTAAGCCTTACGGTGTCCTCCCTTCATTGCCTATTACGTTAGAAAGAAAAATGGTCAACGTTGAAGTTGAGGTATTTGACGCTCCTCTCGATTACAACCTTCTACTTCACCATAGCTGGATCGATTCCATGTGTGCAGTTGTGTCCACTGTTTTCCGTGTCATACATTTCCCACATCAGGGAAACGTAATTACGGTGGACCAATTGGCCTTCTTTAATTCTGATACCCATACCAACAACATATCTTTCATTGCAAAAACACCCCCTAGATATGAGAATGTCTGTGTGGTTCTTCTTAAAGATTCCTTGTTGATGGGTACTTTCCCCATTCCACCACCCGTTATTCCACATCCATCTATCGCCTCGATAAACATTATTTCCACCTCTGTTCGAGAAACCCCTGTGTCTTTTGACCTGTGGATAGTACCCAACCCCGGTGATCATCTTCGCTACAGTGACCAAATTCCTTTAAGTCCGATTGAATGCACTTATCAAGCCATTCAAATGACAATCCCTTCTACCCCCTCTCTTGGTGATTTATCTCTCGATCCATTCCGTGTCATCTTTCCTATAGACGAGATGATTATGTCTGTTATGTCCATGGAAGATACCCCTAGAGGCAATGGACATCATCGTTCCATTCTCTTCCTGGAACAACACACCATTGAGAGTTACCAATGGATCTCGACTCCATCGACCATTGTCGTCATATCTACCATTCTTGAGTCTACGCACGATATGTTCTACGAAGGGAAATTAAGTAATATCTCACCCACCATCCCCCTCAACATATCCATTAAACCTAGAGTTGTCGAAAATGTGAATATCAGAGCTTCGTGTTCCAATGACGAAGTTGTCACCTACAAGTCTCTTTTTCAGGAATTTCATGACGTCTTCGCATGGATCTATGAAGAAATTCTGGGTATTGACCCCAACATTGTTGTACACGAGATTAAGACATACCCGGGCGCTAAACCCGTCCGGTAACGACTTCGTCCGGTCCACCCGCGTAAAGAAACTACTATCAAGCTTGAAGTTGAGAAACTTCTTAAAGTTGTCTTTATTTACCCTATGGCTCTAACTGTCTGGGTTTCCAATCTTGTTCTGGTTAACAAGAAACAAGGTACGATCCGCGTGTGCGTTGATTATAAGGATATTAACCAAGCTTGTCTTAAAGACAACTTTCCCACCGCCTTCGTTGACCAGATCATCGACTACTGTGCCGGGAGTGAAATCTTCTCTTTGATGGATGGTTTCTTCGGATATAATCAAATCAATATTGTACCCTCCGACCAACACAAGACCACTTTTATTTGTCCTTGGGGCACTTTTGCGTACTAGAAACTACCCTTTGGTTTAAAGAATGTCGGCGCAACTTTTCAACGTGCTATGTCTTATGCCTTTCATGATATAAAGAACATTGTCCAACCATATCTCGATGACCTACCGACTCATTCCATGCACCGTGTCGATCATCCAACACACCTTCAAGCCATTTTCCTTCAATGTCAGTTTTACCGTATATGCTTAAACCCGCACAAATGTGTTTTTTGTGTAGAATCCAGCCGACTTCTGGACTTTATTGTTTCATGTCAAGGGATCAGGGTAGATCCCTTGAAGGTCGAGGTGATTCTCAATCTCCCTCCTCCTTCCTCACTTCACCAGCTAAAGGGAAGGAAAACTTTCTATGTCATTTCATCCCAAACTATGCTGAGTTAACCCTCATATTTGCTCGACTGCTTAAGAAAGGTTCTGAGTTTGTATGGGATACCCCTGCCAACAAATATTTCGAAGCTTTAAAACTGACTTTAACCCGTACCCCATTACTTTTCCCATCCGATTACAGTCGCAATTATTTCTTGTATCTCGCAGCCTTGGACTACACCATTGCTATGGTTCTAGTCTAGGAGGATGATTCTCATGATGAATATGCCATTTATTATTTGAGTTAGAGTCTCACGACTACTGAAACCAAGTATTTACATGTTGAAAAACTGGCCTTGGTCGTCGTCCAAGCTGTTCAACGTTTCTGACACTATATCCTTTTACGCAAGACTACTGTGATTTCCAACTGCAACCCTATGCAACACATTCTTACACGCCAATTTCTAGGGGAAAAATACTCCAAATGGATCGTAATACTCCAGAAGTTTGACTTAGAATTCGAACATGCTAAGTCCAAGAAATCCTTCATGTTTGCCAAATTGATATGCGACCTTCCCTATTCTGAGACGAAAAATGTAGCAGATGATTCATTACCCGATGAATCTCTTTTTCTGATCAGTTCCGATGACCTTTGGTATGGGGATATCATTATATATCTCCAGAATCAGACTTTCCGGCCCAATTTGTCTATCACTGACCACCATCGAATACGTTACCAAGCCCATCAGTATATTATCCTCAGTGATACTCTTTATCGTCGTGGGATTGAATCTGTTTTTCTCCGATGCCTCACTTTTGATGAAGCCAAGAAAGCCTTGAATGACTGCCATTCTGGAGCATGTGGTGGTCACATGTCTAGGTATGCTACTGCCCAAAAGATCTTACGAGCTGGGTATTTTTGGCCTTCTTTATTCAACGATTATATTATTGTTGTCCAAAAATTCCACGCTTGCCAAACATACAAAAAAATACGATCACACCTTGCTCCTCTACACCATGTAGTCTTCGTTAAACCTTTTTTGAAATGGGGTATCGATTTCATGACATATCACCCTCACTTGGCAGGGGGGCATGGATACATTATTGTAGTTGTAGATTACTTCACAAAGTGGGCCGAGGCGATGCCTACATTCGACAATACCGAAAAGATTGCAACACTATTCATATTCAATCACATCATTGCTCGGTTTGGTGTTCCTCAAGCTATCGTTACTGATCATGGTAGCCACTTTAGAAACTTCATGATGTTAGAACTCACCGAAAAGTTGGGTCTTCACCATGAAAACTCAACACGCTATTACCCACAGGCCAATGGCCAGGTTGAAGCAATAAACAAAGTCCTCATTACCATGCTTCGATGAATGATAGGGATTCAAAAAATTAGTTGACACACGATGTTGTTTTCAGCATTGTGGGCTTACCGGACATCCGTCAAGTCTACTACAGGGTTTACACCTTTCCAGTTAGTTTATGGTCTCGAAGCCATCTTGTTGATTGAATTTGAGATACCGTCTCTAAAGTTATCCATTGAACTTCTCCTAAACACTTATGTTGAAGAAGAATGTCTGTTGTATCTTATGCAACTAGACGAAACCCGTCGTGATGCCACCCTAGTTATAGAAACCCAGAAGAAACGCGTCAAAGCCCAATACGAAAAACATGTCAAGCCACGTGTTTTCTCTGAAGGTGATGTAGTTCTCCTTTATGAACAAGATCAATATTTTCTAGGAGCCGAAAAATTTGAGGCTATGTGGTGAGGTCCTTATATCGTCAGACGAGTGTTGGAGAAAGGAGCCTATGAGTTAGTGGACTCCGATGGTATCCCTTAAAGTGAACCTAGAAATGGGCTTTGCTTAAAGAAGTACTATGCTTAGATCATCTATGCATGAGTGCTTGTATTTTATTGTATCATACTTTTGTGTGTTACTTTAGTGTGCTTTTTCGTTATCTAGTTTCTACCCTCAACCGCTTACCTCGTGTTGTACTTGGTTTTCAAATGTTGGATTCTTCACTACCCCACATTGGCTTCGCCGATGGTGCTAGTTGTAGTACTTAGAACCTTGCTTCTGCTGCATGGACAATTTATGCACCTACAAACAAACTTATCAGTCTACGAGGTGTTTGTCTCGATCGTGCGACCAATAATATTGCAGAATATAGCACCGTCATCGAATTATTGACTGATGCTATTTCACTAGGTATCTGCCACCTAGTTATACGACTTGATTCGTAGCTAGTAATGCTACATTTAAGTAATGTATATGCTATCTGAAGTCCTACTTTATTGCAGGTATATCTACGAATTCGCCTCTTAGAACATTATTTTGAATATATCAAATATCAACATATTCCTAGATGTCTAAATACATTGACTGATGCTTTAGCCAATTATGTGTTAGAAATATATTCGAGACATTTATAAAACCAATCAAACACCACATGTATCATACAAAACAAAATAAACCGGTAGAAGTCACACATATATATAACGATCAAAAGTTTTACAAAAAGTTTCTATCCAAAGACCAAAATATCAAAATATGAAGCCCATGGCTTCTACAATTTAGCATCACGGATGATGCTCACGGTAACATACAACTACTCGAGATACCCTACGGAGCAGTCAACTAGGAGACTCAGACACACCCACAGTATGGCACTGATAGCGCCTTGGGATCTCCCCAATAGCGATGTTCGGTACATCTGCATTCAGTCCCTCTAAGTTATGTTCAATTGCCTCGTAGTCCTGAGCATCCCATCTTGCCACTCGAGCCACTTCTCCTTGTCTTTGAATGGGTGATGTTCCTGGAGGTCAATACGGCCCCACATCTATGTCGTAAAAAGAAATTTTTGATTAGTCCTTGGATCGAAGACATACAAACATTTTACATAATAAAATTTGCAAAAAAAAACATTAAAAAAGAACAAAATGTGTACTTCTTACCTAAGTCACCCCATTGAGCATCCTCAGGCAGAACCAAATCCGAATCTCCTCGGAAATCCAAGCCGGCATATGCATATTCATTGATCATCAACATCTGGGGCCTCAACCAGTCAAAAAATGAGTCGTTATATTTGATTATAGGCCCTGCTATGTGCCGAGCCATGAGGTTACACCACCTCATCATCCTCGGATCTTGTGGGGCCAGTAAACCCCAATCTACCTATAGACGCAGTAGTGAGACCCTCTCAAGGAAGAATGACACCAAAAGTGACCCGTACCCGAACTGTTTTAGGTTACCCCTTCTGCACTTTGTCATTTGTCTCTTCATACTACGGAGAACCGTGTCTAACCAATTGAAAACCCGAGGCTCTATGCACTCTATGGCATACTAGAAATAGCTCTGGAGGGCCATGTGTGCAATGGTAAACAAGATAGTCTGCAAGGTTAGATCTTGGACACCCCA
>JASDQU010945496.1:36830-47302 GCA_032191745.1 Picea mariana
CGACTAGCATATGAAGAGGGGGAAAATGAGTGTAGCTAAGGCTAGGCTCAATCCTCTTCAGCATGAAAGAGTAGAGTGTTGCTATGGCAAGGCTCTATCTCATTTCAGCAAACAAAATGGCTAGAAATCTTGACGGGGACATGAGACAAGGACCTACAATGTGTGCTTGTCCCCTCGGATTTATTCAGCAAATTATAACCATAAATGCAAGAGAAATAAAACTACAACCATTCATTCAAGAAGTTTTGCAGAAATTTACTTATATTTGACCAAGAAATCAAGTAGCAAACCCTAGTTGTAACACCTTCCACCAAGATAAATGCCAAAAAATGCCAAGAAAAATCTTCCTTCAACAAGTGTGCCTCACTATTTCAGCCAAAACCCTAGAATAGGGCGCAAATTTCAGACCTCACCAAGTGGTGAGTGAGAGATGATGAAAAAATGAAGGTGAAAATCCTTCATTTATACTGTATCAATGACCTATTTTACTTTTAGGTCATAAAAAGACCGACAAGGCCAAAATATTGAAAATTATACTGTTTCACATTAAATGACAAATTAAAACCCTAATCAAGCAATGATGCAGGAGCATCTCTCCATGCAGCCAGCCACGTCAGCACGCACGCATTCAAAGGCTGAAGAGAGGCGCAGCCTCATTTTGAAGTTGAAATTCAATGTAAATTAATGTCTTAGGCTGGTGAGCCAGAGAAGCCATGCCTTTGTGCAGGCTGTAGATAAGATAGGCATTTATTGTAGATCGGCTGAGATCTAGTTCTGGATAGCAGACTAGACAGCCCATTCATTGTAATTGAATAGGGTAGGTGAACCTGGAGGGAAGCGCTCGATGAGCACCTCAGGTAAAAAGAGATTTTGATATCTCATTTTGAGTCAGTCGAGTTGAGTCTGGTAGAGTAGAGAAGAGCCAGAGAGAACTCAGGAACACCTTGTAATTACAGGCATTTGCCATTTGTTAATATAAACAGAGCAGTTTTTCCTGCATTATTCTGTCTTATATGCATGTTTGTATGTGTTCTTTGTATATGCTGTGAATGTATGTTACGTGGATGCATTCTGCAGGAGTTGCGTTTGATTTCAGGTTTGAGAGGTTCTTTGAGGCTTCATGCTATGAGGGTATGACAGAGGGCTGCGGACTCTGAATGCCAGTGCAAAGAGCATGCACTTCTGAACTCTGAGGAGTCAGACAAAGACGTGCCAGGTGGGCACAGGAACTGAAATCAGCAGCTCAAGAGGAAGACCTCAAGGTTACTGAATACCTTGGAGGCAAGGCTGTGTGGGAGAAGACACAGTTGCAGACAGAATCGTGGAGGATTCTGTGAGAGCTCTGCCAAGTGGGCATTGAGCGTGTGTACAGGAGTGCACAAAGGAGGAAGAAGAACTCTGTAGAGAGTTTGAGAAAGACCAGAATCACTGAGGATTCTGAGGAGAGCTCTGCCAGAGGAGCATTGAGCAGGTGCATAGGTGCACAGGAAGACAGAACCGCTGGAGTGTTCTGTGGAAGAGGAGATACTCCGCCAGGAGGGCGTCGAGACGGTGTGCAAGCAGGCACAGGAGGAAAGAACTCTTTGAGTTCTGGAAGTTAAGGGAAGAATCCACTGAGGGATTCTCACAGGGTTACTGAATACCCGGAACCTCAGCCAGAGGAGGCTTGAGCAGAAGGATAGCCAGGAAGGCGTCCGTTTTATTCTCCATCTGAGGGAGAAGAAAGACAAAATCCCCCAAGGGGTCTGAGTGTTCGTGAAAGCTCAAGAAGGATAGCGTTCTCATACGCGCAGTGAGACTCAAGTCGAGGGGTTCGCAGAGGAGAAAGAGCGCAAAGGTCGAAGCCTTTGGGAATGTGAAATTCTTCCAAGTCTGGGAAGAAAGCGCAACAGCTCAGGAGGAGCGGCGACAGCCGTCAGATCGGCCTGAAGAAGAGATCTGGACCGTTGGTTTTATACATCCAGGAGGAGCTCGGGAGGAGCCTACAGAAGTAGGAGACCGACAGCCGTCGAATCTCACGAAGGAATCCCGACAGTCGTTGGATCGGGAGACGATGCACAGAGATTAAGCGCACGAGGAGGATTTATCTGAGCCGTCAGATCTGGGATCAGATCGCCGACAGTCGTCGGACCTCCAGGAGTTGCGCGGGAGTTAACCCCGTGAACAGGAGGAGAAGAGTCCCAACGGAGCATCGGGATATCGGCCATTGGAGAATCGAGATTCTCGAGGTCGTAAGAACTGGGACAATGCAAGTTGCGAAATCCCGAGAGTTAACCGGAGCCGTCCGTCTGCAAGGACAGGTGGCAAAGGATCAGGTGTCGTCGACATTTTTTCCATCGGGATATCGGAGATTCCAGGGACGAGAGTTCTATGCATTTTGAAATCGCGATCTGCGAAACCACGATCAGTGGGGCCAGCTGTCAGCACAACAGCGAAGGAGGACAGAGCCATAGTGGAGGCCAGCTGTCAATACAACGGAGAGTTGGGGATTCAGAGGTCAGGATATCCGTGACCTTTGGAGTCTCAAACCACCGAAGGCATCCTAGCCATTCATTGGTGGGACACGTGTTAGAAATCCGGAGGTAGTCGGGGGTCGGCATATCGGGGTTTCCGTGGACGTGGAAACTTTGTATTTCGAAATCGTGAACCCCGTAGCCCTGACGGGATAAGGTTGTAGTCACGGGAGCGGTCACATGGACCATTGCATATCCGGAAGGGGCTAAAGCTCAGAAAAGGGGCGCATCGGGGATTGGCATATCGCGAGTCCCGTGGACATGCGCACTTTGACATTGGGAATGCCGGAACTCCGACGGGAGGTTGACTGAGGTCACATGGTAGCGGTCACGTGGACTAGGGCCTAGCCAGGAGGGCTAGCGCACAAAGAACGCATCGGGTTTTTGAAGCTCGAAATCTCGACGGGGAGGTAAGGCCACGGTCACAGAGGCAATGGTCATATGGTGGAAGCTTAGCCAGGAGGGCTAGCGCATAGGAGCCGAGAGCTCATCGGTGATCGGGGAATCGAGAGGACTATGACTCTCGAGCACAGGAATTGCGAAACCCCAATGACCTGAGTTTCAATCAGGGAGAGGTCACGGTTAAGGTGCAGAAGGTCGTGCGTGTAGAGAAGGACCTGTGGAGCGGGTTGTTGCAGCAGTGATTCCCGAGGGAATCCAAAGAGCCACTGAAGGCTCAGAATTGAGAATTAGAACGATCCTGTGAGAGCAGGCGAGGTAGTGAATTCGCGTTTGCATCAAGCAACAGAGGGACATCATCCCCTTTCTAGGGTGACGTTAGCCCCTTCTAGGGCAAATGCAGCCCCTAGGAGCAAAATGTTAGCCCCCCTTAGGCTTCTCCAAGCTGCCACACGTGCCAAATGCCCTGTCCATCTGCCAAAACGTCCATGAAGCAAGGATGATGTCATGGACCTGATGGGTGACGTCCTAGGCCTTCCAAGGCCAACGTTGCCCTAAAAATGGGTCAACCCCCCTAGGTCAAGCTGTGCCAGGGTGCCTCTGGTGGAACATCCTCCTCTTCTCCGGTGCAAAGCCCCTGATCTATCTCTGTCCTGTCTCTGCCCCCTGATGGGGTCTCAGCATCCATCTGATGGGCTCTTCAGCCCCATGGAGGTCCGAACTGGTCATCTCCCCATGTGTACCGGTCCAAATGGTACCTGTCCGTCGGGCATGGTCCTACACATCAAAAGCTACGCCCTCCATGGGCTCATCAGTCACACGGATCATAGCAATGTCAATCACATCTCATCATCAATATTATTAAACATGTGCATAAAATCCCTAATACATCAGTTAACAGCTCAAAGGCGTTACACAAGCCTACAATACAAGTCTGGAGAAAAGGACAAGGCGTCCTATTGGAATATTGGATTCTCAAAGAGTTTGAAAATTGATATAACTTTGATTATCACAATAGACCATAGTAAGCTCCAACATCTCACCTGTCAACGTTGCTATCAACTTGCGAAGCCAGATGACTTCACTTCCATATTGGTTGCCATGTACTTTGCCTCTAGTGAAGTCAATGCCACTAATGCATGCTTTCTGTTGAACCAAGATATAACTCCTAAACCCAAATAGAAGCAACTTGAGGTACTTTTCCTATCCCCTACATCCCCTGACCGATTAGAATCAACAAATCCATGCAACATCAACTCACCATCTCCTGCATACATCAAACCATAGTGTATCGTGCCCAAGTATTGGAGGACATGTTTTGTAGCAACCCAGTGAATTTGTCTTGACTCAACGATACACTGGCTCAAAGTGTTTACAACAAAACATATATTAGGACTAGCATTAACTAGATACATAAAAGATCCAATCAACTATTTATACACCAAAGGATCTACCAAGTCTGAATCCAATTTAGCATGTAACTTCAAATTTGGTATCATAGGAGTCGCTGTGGATTTACAATCCATCATCTGAAATCTCATCAAGATCTCAACTATGTACTTTCCCAGCCCAAGGAAAACCTCACCTGTACCCTACCACACCTCTAGACCCTAAGAAATAGTGATGCATCAATCAAATGCCCTTCATCTCTAACTCACATGCCCACTCTGCCTTGCACCATGCAATGGGCTTCATTGAACTCCTTGTAAGTTAAGTCACATGACACTGGGACATGGGACATGGGACATGCAGCACACACGGATACGACTATCTGACATGGGACACTTCAACCCTGAAAAAGGACACGAGGAACACATTATACACACACACACACACACACACACACACACACACACATATATATATATATATTAAAAAAAATTATCCATATCAAAAAAATTCAAATTACAAATACAAAAATAAAATACTGACATAAAGATCCATTTTTTTAGAAATTAGAGCATTTACAAAATATCGAAATTTGATACAACTAGTTACTACATCAATGTCAATGTCAAATGATGATCAAACACATAAGAAATTAGAATATTCAATACATATAAAATAGAAGTTTAGAAGTTAGAATCATAAACTACACTTTTCTCATTAAGTCATTTCATGCATCAAAATCAAAATGTATTACAGAGATACAGAATCATTGATACTATAGGTGGGAATGCTAATGGAAAATGCAAAATAGGGTAGATATTAGAACCGTAGATTGAAGAATCTCAAAGCTCATCAATCATTCTYCTCCTCGTCAAAATCATCAAGATCAACACCACTACCATTGATCTATCCCCCTCCTCCTCCTCCTCCTCCTCTTTTATATCCAATCCAAGATCTACATCTACTAGTGTGGAGGATAACCCCTCAAGAGGATCACAATAATCAAAAGTGACTCACTCTAGCATTGATTCATTAAGATCCAAGTTGGCTAATTCTAACACAATGTTGTTGTCCAACGCCATATCATCAAAAAATACATCCAACATCTTTGTCTTTCCCTTCAAGCACCAGTCCTTCATCCTATAAATAAGACAGAGTTTGGAGTGCACATACACTATTGTCTATACTCTAGATTGCTCAAGCTTACTCTTCTTCAAAGTGTACAATTTCCCATATGTGCTCCATGCAATGGTGTCTGACACATGGGCACACTGCTAGAACACGTGTCAAACACGCATCTAATACATCTCCTATTTTAGGACACATATCAAACACGTGTTTGACACATGTCCTAAAGTATCCAATGTCCAACATGCAGAATACAAAAACGCAGGCCCCGGGGGGCATGTCTTGTTTCCCAGCCCAGAAGTATCAGGTTCTCTGCGTAAAGGACCAAAACAAGCAGATCCGATCTATCAAATAAATAATAAAGATTGGGATCTACAAAAGTTTTGGTGAAGCCCAAACCTAACAGGCACTGAGCTTGTAAAGTGCTTTCTTCAACCTAATGTCTTCACACCCATCTAATATAACTCCCACTCAAAAATTGATGTTGAAGACATAATAGTCCTTGTTACCACAGAATCTAGCACCAAGTGCAAAGCCTTCACAAGGCACTAAGACTTTAGAATATGTTAATGTTCACTTTTTGTGTAAACAATCTATCCCACATTCGTAAGTGGAAATGATTTGCTTAATGAACAATGATATATAAGGTGGTAAGCTCCTTTGTAATAAGTGCACCAGTTATTCATTGATAATATAATATGGTATTATTGTGAGTATCTTTCTTTGAGCTTAGTTATGTCACTCAACCCTATCTAGGGTTTCCTCATTTAGTGATCTAGCTCATTTTGCAATATGGTATTAGAGCAAGAAGTCGTATCAAGAGTCTCGAGCCTTTAAAAGACAAGGTTTTCACTCTTGCGACTTCAATAATCTGAGAGCCACGAAGTGCCACAATTCGAGGGTGTTTAGCAGTGAACTCACTCAAATCCAAGTTTTGTTTTTTTAGTCGTGATTTAATGTAGGATCCTTCTTAATTTTCTCAACAAAGGCAGCAAGAGTTTTATTGCAATTCTACAGCTGATGTCTCTCAGATTTGCAGTATCTACAGCTCTAGTTTGCGTAACCTTTCTTTGCATCTGTCGATAATTATTTTTTAGCAATGAAAAAGATCAGATCTGATCAGTCATGGAGATGTCGTTAGAGAAGTACTCAGTTTTCAATTTCCATACGTGGAAAATGAATATCCAGATGCAATTAATGAATAAAAACCTTTGGGGAATTGTCAAAGGAACCGAGGCAGCACCTACAAATCCAAACAAGTTGATAGAATAGGAGAGTAGAGATAATAAGGCAAAATCCATTATTGGGCTTCTCCTCTCAGATTAAGAGCTACATCACGTAGATCTGAAGAAATCATCCAAGGATATCTGGGAGAATCTCAACAACTTATTTGGGGTGTTGAATTATATAGCTTTGGAATCTATTTTCCCTATTGTACTAACCATGTAAATAAAGTTTTGATATAGTGTTAACTTTATGTCAAGCATCAAACACATGAAAAGTGTCAACCTTATGCCAAGACAACCATATGCCATGTGTCAACCTCATAGCACCTCTAAGAGGGTTTCTTAGGGCAGTTGTAGTGGCCAGCTTAGGGAGGTTGCTTAATAGGGTTTCTTAGAACGGTTGGAATGGCCAGCTTAGGGGGGATGCTTAGGGTGATGGTATGACAATTGTTATACAGCTGTCATACAATCCTAAGACAGCAATTTAGGGCATTAGGAGGTGACCTTTGGGAGCATTAGGAGGTGACTCTTGGGAGCTTTGGGAGGTGACTCTTGTCATACAGTTGTCATACATTCATAGGGGGCTTCTTAGGGCAGCCAAACCAACCTATAAAAAGGGGCATTCACTTAACATTTGGATACCTTTGTTTTGTTGGAGTCTTTTGCTGAGGCAAGGCATCTATTTGCTGAAGTATTTTGCTGGTATATGATTGATATCTACTAGAATCTTCTGTTGGTATATGGTTGCTAGTTGATGGAGTTTTATGCTAGTATATCGCAGCTAGTTGTTGAAGTATACTGTTGATACAAGCACTCTATTCTTACTGAAGTCTTATGTTGTTCCTTGCTGATATAAGGTTGCTACAAATACTTTGTTAAAGTTGCCATGAGTCTGCTACAGCAAGAAGGAAAGTCAGTTATCTTTTGGTGATTTTGTCAAGCTGTTACTATAAGTGTTAGTTCAGCTATTTGTGAAGTTTGTAAGTGTTGAAACAGAGGTATTGTTTCGGCCCTCTGAGTCCTAGCTAGTTACTCTAAAGTCTTGTACTGGTATTGTACTTTGTTGAAAAATCTAAAGAGAAGTTTTGGCTGGGTTTTCTACCCCAAGAGGGTTTCCCAGGGTATACTTGTGTTCTCTCTGTGATTGTCTCACTTTCAGTGATCCTCATATATGCAGATGTATTGGTATGTTGGTTGTACGCTGTAATTTTTTTAAATTTACCTACATGCATCAGTTTTTCAACATGGAGCACAAATAGTGAATGATAAATTTTCCCTGAAATTGCAGTTATCCAGCTTTGAGATGCCAACTGAAGCTACCATGTCAAGATCTATAATCAAACAACATTGATAGTAGAAGAAAAGAGAACCACTAAAGGTGATAGCAAGAAGCCGGGTCATATAGCTTGGAAGTGTATGCAATGAGCCAATGACGTTCTTAAGGGAAAGGTCAAAGGTAGACAACATATAGTGAGTGTAGCCATAATTGAAGATCCACCGGATGCTGACAGTGGTGAAGAATCTACGGAAGAAAAGGGATTTTATGCATTTTAGGAAGCTCATGCTTTGAAGACATGAAGGGATTAATTAACAACTCAAAATGGATTGTTTCCCAGTTAATTCAGAAGTTGTGGATCTAGGGAAAGATCCCTCATTAGTTGGAGAGACATGCATGTGGATTGCAGTCTACTAGTGAGGTTATGCGACATGCATGTGGATTGTTGTCCAGTAATTGACTTCGGGAGTTTCCCGATTCGAGAGTTCAACGAGGTAAAATCCGAGAACTCGAGAATTCGACTCAGCAGCTACACCATTACGACAGTTATGAGGCAACTTGATGGAGCTCAAACTGGTCCAAGAACTGTGTTCAAAGAAGAAGCTCTAAGGGATGTTAGTATGTTACTAATGTTAAGTGTTCAGTTTATGTGTTTTACATTCAGTATATGTATTTGATTTCAATTTGTTTCAGCATTGTACGCCTTATGGGGGGGTATTAGAGATATAAGACTTACTATGTAATAAAGTTACTTTATGACTTTAGAATATGTTAATGTTCATTTTTTGTGTAAAGCAATCTATTCCACATTCATAAGTGGAAATGATTTGTTTAATGAACAATGATATATGAGGAGGTAAACTCCTTGAAGATTTTCTAGTTCCTAACAAGCTGCCAACTAGATCTGTCTTTGACCTCAAGTTGCCTCTAAGTTTCAACTGTCAAACAAGGGTTTTCTGTTGTTTTATAACAGCAAATTATTCAGTAACTTCTTTGTTGTTTTGTTACGATTACATAGGCCATTAAGGTGCTCTAGCATGTAGTTTTTGTCACAAGATGTTAGCACATGCATACCATAAGCTATGTAACACACCTAGAGATCTTTTAGAGCTGAAATAATGTTGTTCTAAACACTAGCATACATGAAAATGAGCACAGGTATTTTTGGTCAACATGACCCTGGATAAACCCCCCCCAAGGGAAAACCATTTTGGAATATGAGTGTATATATGTGGAGAAAAGAAGTTGGAATACAACAAGTACAATAAACAAATAACCCGATACAATAGCAGCTTGAACCAAGCTGAAACACAAGTCCAAATGATGAATATGTGCCCTAGGATGGTGCGCCCTCCTCACAAGTTGCCAAGACCATTGAACTTAAGCGCTCTGCCAACTGGAAGCTCTGATCGAGAAACCCTCCCACAGTACTTTGAATATGTGTTGTAGCTCTCCACTAAAGCTGTCCTCAAAGCAAACTGACCTCTGCAAGTCCTCCCTACTAGTTGTGCGCCCTCCTCCTCAAGTGTGCCCTCCTCCTAGCAAGAACAATCTCCACAAATAAATGAGGGTCTAAGCCTCCTGGCTACCTCCATGAATGGGGGCACCCAAGTTTTCCTCACTCAATGCCACCATCCTCTCCTCAATGCTCCCTCTCAAACTCTTCAAGTGAACATAAGAGTGAATGAGCCTCCCTTTGCCCTATGCGCCCCTCTTAAGGAAACATGAGAAAACCTAAAGTATGTGTGGATGAAATCATCTCATCTCATCTCCAATCAATGGTTGAGATCTCTCCAAAAGAATCTCAACTCAAAACCCACTTTACTTAAGTTTCCATAGTTTCACTTTATGTCCCTCAATTCACCCACAAAGTGAATTAATAGTCATTTTAGGCTAAAATGACCAAATTTCACTTTTGACTTAAATCTTCTAAGTCAAAGTGCAATTAGGCATAAAGTACATGGTACATGGTACAAACTATTTCCCACTTGTGTTTAGAGGCTCACAAACACAAGGGGACCACTTTCCAAGGTACCCAAATCTCAACACTCCCTCTTACCGAGGAAAGTGCCCTTCACCACTAATATAATCCCTATAGTGGACATGATTGCCTACTAGCAAATACTCAGTGAGTATGGTTGTAAACTTGTACCCTGATCAATGAAAGTAGTCTCTGACACAGATTTGCTCAATCTATGCGATTTATAGATGGAAGTGCATCTCCACCTATCCAAGATCACTTAGATCTTGGTATCAAACCAAAGATCTCAACCTTGGTCTCCCACCAAGGATTTCTACCTCCTGGCATCTCGCCAAAGGTCATTACTCTTGGCATCTCACCAAGAGTTTCCCCCTCTTGGTATCTCACCAAGAGTAGTTGGATCTCGGCATCTCACCAAGATCCTCAACTTGGCCTCTCGCCAAGTAGCTTCCACCTGAAGTGGAACCAAAATCTGATCTACCCGTCTCCGTAGCCAAGTGAGGCTCAAGCCTCTGTGGTGCCCTGTCGCTCCTCCTCATCAATCTCTGATGCTCTGAAGC
>JASDQU010945497.1:3196-18074 GCA_032191745.1 Picea mariana
CGATGGCTGCCTCGCAGGGGCTCTTGAATCATAGGGAGGGAGCACCGACGGGCGTCTCCTATAGTCAAGTCACGGCCGACGAAAATGCCGCAGCGGGAATGAAGAGGCCGACTTTTGAGACGCCTCCTGATATGCCTGTGGCGCTTCTAGCAGAGGAGACCTTCAAGGATCGGGAAATGGATATCGATCCAGACAAGGAGACGGTCCCTGCAAAAGCCTCGGCCCCTTGGACACCGGGAAAGTTCATTCCACAGGCACCTCAGGCCCCAAAATATGTCGTAAGCTTGCCGCGCATAGAAGAGCAGAAACAATACATGTGAGACAATGCCTTGGTAGGAAAGTTTTTAAGGATCTGGCCCTCTGAGCGGGATTTGGTCAAATGGATACAGTATTGGTGGAAGCCAAGAGGTCACTATGACCTGCAGCTGGGTTCCAAAGGATTCTTCACTATCATCTTCCACAACTTAGAAGATCGCAATCGCATCTTTGATGGAGGGCCATATTTCTACAACTCGGTCGGACTTTTCTTAAGATTCTGGATAGAAAAGTTCATCCCTGAAAAGGAAGACTTTGCCCATGCACCGGTATGGATTAGGCTGTATTCTCTCCCCCAGGAATTCTGGCTGGAAGAGGTCCTAGCAAGCATTGGCAACACCATTGGCATCTACGTTAAGTCCTCAGAAGCCACCAAGCAGCGGAGATACACGTCATATGCGTGGATCTGTGTTTACCTGAACATAGCTAAGTCACTCCCAGGATCCATCATGCTGGAGTACCACGACGAGGACTGGTCCCAAACCATTGACTATGAACACATTCCTTTCCGATGTAGGAAATTCCACGAACATGGTCATCTCTTCAGAGAATGCCCTCTCAATATGGCCCACCAGGAAGGGAACCCAGAAAACGACAAAGACAAGGAAGGCTTCGTACAACCAGCAGGAAGAAGGCGCCAGGGGGGCAGAAAACAAACAAGTTAGGTAAGTAAAGATCCCTCTACCAGCAATAAGTTTTCTATTTTACAAGATCAACCTGAAAACCCCATAACCCCTACAAACCCGCATGTACCATCCCCGCACAATGAACCCCATACCGAGGGCCAAAGTATTGAACCACCCCCACAAAGTAAGGCACTAGATCCTCCTTTTCTGGGCCTGGCTCGGGAACAGACGGACTTGCAGGAGATAGAAGATGGGGACGAGGAGATGGAGTTAGAGGAGCAAGATCTTGCCGGGGTGGATCTAGACCACCTTGAGCACGCCTATCGACATCAAAAACTCTACACCATACCCAGGGATCAACTGAGGAAGGTGCACAAAGTATTTCTCAACTCTTCCATAGGGTCTTCAGCCCGAGCTAGCAAAGCCCTGGGAATCCAAGGCAGACAGTCAAAAAACCCAAGTAAAGCTCAGAAAGAGGAAAAGAAAAGATGGAGGAAATCTACAAACAAGCTCATACAAGAAATAGGAAACTTCATGGTGAACTCAGGGCAGATCCACCTGATCTCAGATAGCGTCCCTCCTCTCCCCACCCCCCCGTCATTATGAAGATCATATCTTGGAATATTAGAGGCCTCAATGGACGTAGCAAGCAAAAGATGCTACGAGAACTGATCTTAGTGGAAACACCAGACGTTGTATTGTTACAAGAAACAAAATGTACCTCAGAGGATATGGACAGGATACTCCCCTATTGCTGGAGACAAGGGGGAGTGGCCTTCGTCGATGCCACAGGAACTGCTAGAGGACTGACTATCCTCTAGAACACCAACGCTGTGTTGATGGAAAACTTCTGCACAACCAAATGGTCCATCACAGCAGAGTATAGGCTTATCGGCTCAAACAGACCCGAACATTTGACCAGTGTCTACGGCCCGGCTAATCCAAGGGATAAGCAGGCTTTTCTCAGAAGCCTGTGTTACATTTCCAGCCTTACACAACACAATAGATGGATTATTGGCGGGGATTTTAATGTCATTCGCAGCCTGACGGAAAAAAAAGGTGGATCAATACGGTTGGATCGAGACTCTTGTGACTTCAATAGCCTAATAGATGAGCTTCATCTCATCGATATGGAGGCTAGCAATGGCCTATACACTTGGACGAACAGAAGAACAAGAATACATCAAATTGCCTACAAGCTGGACCGCTTCCTCATTTCGGAATCACTCATGCTGGACGGAGTGTCAATAGAATCCACTATCCTGAACCTCTCTAGTTCAGATCACTGGCCCATTCAACTCTTGGTGGATGTCCCAGCCACACCTAGAAAGAAACCCTTTCGGTTTGAACAATTCTGGCTAGATCACCCTGATTTCCAAGCAAATATTCAAGACTGGTGGAGGCAGGCAGAGATCCCTTATGGATCCAAAATGTACAGATTCCAGCAAAAGCTAAAGAATCTAAAGAAAACACTTAAACTCTGGAATAAACATACCTTCGGCAGCATCTTAGACTCCCAAAAAGAGTTGTCGAAGAAAATGGATGAGATTCAGCCTCTGATCAGAGAGCAAGCGCTAATAGATGAGTTAAAAGACCGGGAAATGAGAGTGAACCAACAGATAGAAGATAGGAAGAAACAGGAAGAGATCTTATGGAAACAGAAGTCGCGTATTCTATGGCTCAAGGAAGGGGAACGCAACACCAAGTTCTTTCATCGAACTGCTATCCAGAGAAGGCATGCTAATAAGATCACGCATCTCATCTCAGAGGAAGAGGAAACCATCCACTCCCATGCTGACATGGAAAAAACCTTAATCGATTACTTTCAAGACCTCCTCACAGAGCCCATCCAGGATAGACATGAAGCTATTCACAAAATCACGAGGCATGTGCCTTCCCTTGTAACCCAGAAGCAAAATGTGGCCCTTCTCTGACCCTTCACAATCAAAGAAGTAGATCAAGCGCTTCAGGACACCCCTAAGTGTAAGGCTCCTGGACCTGACGACTTCACCAACGAATTTTTTCACTACTGTTGGCCGATGATCAGGATAGAGGTTTGGGAGATCTTGGGAGACTCTAGGACCACTAGGAAGGTCCTCCAAGCTCTTAATGCAACATTTCTCACCCTAGTCCCCAAAGAAGGACAAGCACATCGGCCCAAGCAGTATAGACCCATATCTCTCTGTAATGTCATCTATAAAATCCTTACAAAAGTAATAGCTCGAAGACTCAAACCGATCTTACCAGCAATCATATCTTCAGAGCAATCTGACTATGTTGAAGGCAGACAAATCATGGACAGCGGCATCTTAGCGCATGAAGTAATCCACTCCCTGCAGAGGACCAAAACCCCAGGTATGCTTCTCAAATTATATCTCTCTAAGGATTTTGATAAGATAAGCTGGGAGTATATGCGAGCCATGCTTCTAGCATTTGGATATGATCAAAACTAGGTAGCTTGGATTCTAAATCTAACCTCCTCAGCTTTCTTTTCTCTTCTCATCAATGGTGTCCCCTCGAAAATCTTCTCCCCTTCAAGAGGGATTAGACAGGGCGAACCCCTGTCCCCTTTTCTTTTCATAATCATGGTCGAAGGACTCAGTCGCTCCATTCATGTAGCCATAGAAAACAACCTTCTGACAGGTTCACCCCTGCACGGAATCTCACCCCCTATCTCGCATAGCCATTTTGTGGACAACACCCTCTTAATGGGAAGCCCCACTGTTCGAAAAGCCAACTCTCTCCAGGTGATCCTCCAAACCTTCTCAGAGGCCTCATGACTAGAGTGCAACAAGGATAAGTCCCAAATCTTCTTTTTTAATACACCCCCTCAGGTCCAGCGCCACATCTTGGATATCCTGGGTTTCAACAGAAGCTCTCTTCCGTCCAAATACCTTGGCATCCCTCTGATTGACAACGCTCTTCAGAATTCCTCCTGGGAACACCTTCTGTCTTCCTTTTCCAAAAGGCTCTCCTCTTGGACCTTTAGAGCCTTAAATCTCCCCAGTCATCTCATTTTTCTCAAAGTCGTCTTTCAAGCCCTCCCGATCTATGTTTTTTCCGCACTGGCGGCCCCAAAGTTCGTTCTCACAACCATCAAAAGCCTGCAAAGGAAATTCCTTTGGCAAGGCCTCACCAAAGAGAATAAGATAGCACTTGTCAGCTGGGATAAACTCTATCAGCCCAAAGAACAAGGAGGGCTGGGATTAAGAGATCCTGTTATAATGAACAAGGTTCTCAGTGCCAAAATTTGGTGGCACTGGCTGAAAAACCCCAAAGAGCTCTGGGCTAGACTTTGGAAGAAGAAATACGCACCAAACATGGCAGAGAAGAGCCTAATCCGTTGTGATGGGGATAACTTGGGGTCCTTGAACTAGACAGCGGAAAAGCAGAATCGACAGATGGTTACTCAGCATGCTTTCTGGGAAATAGGTAATGGGGAAACGACTTTATTCTGGCAGGATTCCTGGCAACAATGGCCATCTCTGAGCGCTGAGGACTGGGCATGTGACATTTGCACCCAAGCTACAAGGGCAGGCCTAACAAAGGTAGCGGAATATTGGCAGAACAATCCCACGGAGGACACCTGGCGCTGCTGGCGTGTGGAAAGGGAACACATGGACCTGGAGCTGCATGTCGATCTGGCACCTTTACAAGAAGAGCTAGCCAAACGGAAAATTCCTGTGATTGACGGAGAAGATATTCTACGATGGGGATACATACCACAGGGCTCCTTCAGCACGCGGGAAGCCTATCAAATTAAAACACAATCAGACCCCCTCCCAACCTCGAAACTTTGGCAAAAAATATGGAATCTCAAGCATTGGTTGAAAATCACTCTTTTCCTTTGGTTGGTCTCACATTCAAGCATTTTAACCTGGGACAACCTCTTGAAACGAGGTTTTGTAGGACCCTAACTCTGTATACTTTGTGGAGAGGCAGAAGAAACCATGAACCATCTCCTCAACACCTACCCTTACACAGCTCAAATCTGGGACCAAGCAGCGCTCATTATGCGCACCTCGGACCGCCTCAGAGATAGCATCCCCGAAACAATTGCGAGCTGAAGGGATCTGGATTTCCACTCTCCCCTCCTTAATCGTATCTGGCAACTTCTACCAGGCTTTATCCTCTGGAAAACATAGAAAGAAAGGAACAGAAGAATTTTCAGAAACCTCTCTCTCTCGTGGCAGCAATGCTGGCATCAATGCCGACGCAACATCTTGGAAACTTTCCACCTACGGAAACGGTCTAGCACATATTTAACTTTCTCCCCCTCTGAGCTCCCCATCCTCCGGCATTGGACACCTCTCCCCCCCCTTCAAGCTCCCCCCCCCTCCCCCCTTCCTCCATCCCTCCAAGCAGCCCCCTCCCTTTGGTCTCCTCCCCAAGAGGNCGGAGCTGCAGGCTATGGAGTGGTCTTCCGCGACCATCTTGGGCACATCCTAGTCATAGGAGCAGGCCCCCTTGGGAATTCTACAAACAATGCAGCATAACTCTGGGGTCTGATAAAAGGACTACAACTGGCCATCAAATACAATTTTACCAAGCTACTTGTCGAGGGGGACGCTCAAGTCATCATTAGCTTGCTGCTTAGAATCCTCAATGGGGAGAAACCGGACAGCATTTCTTCCAGCTGGAGACTATCTCACGACCTACAAATCATTGCGGGTCTAATGCATCCTACTCGGGTTATCATTCTCGCACACGTCAGGAGGAAGGCAAATCAGGTTGCGGACAACTTGGCCAATCTGGGTACCACCTAGAGAGGACCAGAATTCCAGTGTAATTCGGGCCAAGATCAGGATCAACCTATCCTCCAGTAGTGTATCCGCAAAGCCAGAGTGGTGGATGTCCCCCCGGATGGGGTGCTAGTGCGCTCAACGTGGCAGATGGCGGGAGTAGGCAGCAGCCACCAGGGCACGGAGCCACGTGATGTGCTCATGCCACCGCCTGCCACCCTCCTCGATGATTAAATGGAATTAAATGTGATGCGAAGGGGCATTTACGCAGGCCTCTGTCCCATTTGACGCTATTGTATGCTGTGGATCACAATGTTGGTCATTCGCCTCCATTTGATTCTCACAGAGCTCACTCTGTCGCTGCAATGGCTTGACCCTGCTCAAACACTCTGGTTCGATATCGTCCCTGCTTATTCCCCGGCCATTCACCTTCACCGAGTGCTCTTGACTACCTCAGCCAGTCGTGCTGGCCAACCCATGACTCGTCCTAGGGGAAGACCGAGGAGGGGCTCTCCTTGGAAGCCTCGTCGTCCCTCAGTCTCCCCGTCCGACTCGCCCTCCATTTGCTCCTCCCCCCGCCTCTAGTCTGAGCTCTTCTCGTCTTCCTCTCACGGCCCAATGAATTCGCAGTTCAATTGCATGGCAATGGTGCCCAGGTCACCAAGATCGCCCTTGCGGCACCTACTCAACCCTCCGGTGAATCCCCCTGCCCCCACGTCCGTCCTCGACCCCCTGGGCAATCTGAGTTGAGAACCTCATCCTCACCATGTGTCTAGGGGGGCTGGACAACAATTCAATGACTCCTTCAATGCTGCACAGTTTCGAGATAGCCTGGTTGCCCTTTACGATCTGGTCTTTGGTATCCATCAGGGAGTGGAGGACCTCCACTACCGCCTACAATATACAGACGCCAAAGTGGAGCTCTTTCTTCGAACTATTTCTTCCATGCAGGACGCTCTCTCCTCAAGCCCGAACGAAACTGAACCAATGGAGGAGTTGGGTGAAGAAACAAGTGAAGGTCAAGACGAAGTGCAGCGCTCAGCAGAACGGGATCGGGCGAAGTTTGGGCAAGAGAGAAATGCTGATGACTATGTGGGCGACGTGAAACACAGAAAGCTTTGGGAAGACCAAACGACGTATGTGGAGGAGGAGCCTTGGACAACGGACCTCTAAGCCAAGTGGCCAGACTACTCACCAGGTGTCTAGTTCTATAGTGTTTTCAAGTCTTGTCAGTCCTCAGGTCTTAGATGGTGAACAATTTGTCTGTTAACTTTTTCTTAGCATATTATAATACTTTTGGGGACTCATAGGCTAGTTGGACTGGTTTCCCCTCTGTTGGGGCAGTCCAGTAACCTCAGCATGGTTATCTTTGTATTTTGCTACTCAGCTTTGGATCTAGAAGGCACTTAATATATATACTTCTTATTTACAAAAAAAAAAAAATCAAAGTCTGAATAGTTACACTGTAAAATACATTAATTCCAAATCCATTTTAGGATTATAACAAAAACTAAGACATTTAACTCCAAAATTCTAGACTCTAAACCATCGCTTTAAGATAAATCACTCCATACCTGCAAAAAAAACAGAATTCAAAAATTAAAAATTTACAAATTAAACATACAAAATAATACAGAATTCAAAAATTGTGATTAAAACAAAATTGACATACATATCAAAAGAGTTAAGTCTCATCCTTCAACATACTCTTTCCCACAAAATATATTGTAAACATATTTTCCACCAAATATAATTTATACATCTGTAACAATAAAAAACAATAATAAAAAAACAAATAACACATATTAACATATATATTGTAACTAAATATTAAATAAAACAATAAGAAATAATAACATACTCAACCATAGTTAAACAAATTTAAGATAGTTACTCTCCAATTAAGAGTACATGATTTAAACAATTTGTAAATCTTATCTAAAATCTTAAAAAGAATTAAAGAGAAAAATTTTGTTCTTGGTAAAAAAAAATTGTGAATTAGAGTTAGCTAATAATCTGAAAATAAATATAGAACTATGTATGAAGAAAGTTCACAAATCTCAATATTAATATATTATTCCAATGAAATACTTATCTCCTTGTGGATAAAGTCTCAAATCCTTCAGGTGAAATTCTCCTTGTGGATAAGGTCTCAAATCAGTCAGGTGAAATTTGCATCCCAGGTGATGTTATTGTATTCTTGGTAAAATAAATTGTGAATTAGAGATAGATAATAATCTGAAAATAAATATAGAATTGTGTATGAAGAAAATTCACAAATCTTCCTATTAAATCATTTTTCCAATGAAATACTTATCTCCTTGTGGATAAAGTCCAAAATCTTTCAGGTGAAATTCTCCTTATGGATAAGGTCTCAAATCCTTCGAAATTATTATACCATGTGATGTTGTTTGATCATATTTACACAATAATAAAATATTAATCTCCTCAGCAGTTAAATACTTCTCTTTTCTTCTGCAGTGGTCATATAATCAAATTCCACAATTCCCTTTCAAACTAAAGGACTCATAAATATCCATATTAATCCATTCTTCCAAAAAACTACTTATTATTTTAAAAAGTTCACAAATATTCATTTTAAAAAAAATTCTTCTGGAAAATACTTATCTCCTCTTTCTGCGGTGGAATGGATGTTCTCATATAATCTTGCATGTACAATGAAAACACAAATCTGCACATGTATATTAAGTCATTCTTAAAAAACCATTTAAATCAGATGTACTCATATTAAATATAATGAAATGCTCTTTGGAATTATGTGTGAGCTAGCTCATATATACAATATGTTTGAACTTATTTGTAAATCTAATTGAATGTTGGTTTTTGTGATTAGTAACCAATTTAGTTAAGAGTTTGACAATACCCTGGCAAGAAGGAATTCATTTCGTTGTATGTAAAAAACACAAATGTCCATAATACGTCATTCTTGGACAAGAAAACAATGAATACAATTGAAGAAAATTTACAAACTTTCTCTTTTCTGATGTGGGATAGAGTCTGTTCTCAAATATTCAAATGTTCAAGTTCAAAATTAAGTCTTCATCATGACCTAAAATTAAATAAATTTGAATATACACCATTTAAGACAACGATAAACTTATCTAAGAGTTCTATATATTTCAAAATAATTGATCAAAGCGTTGAATAAGAAAGACTAAACTAAAAATTTGAGAAAAGTAAAAAACATACATGTATGAATCATCTTGAATGAATACATCCTTCCCAAATCTGGGTCCTTCCTCCACTTCCTCCTCAATCCCAGTCTCCCTCCCAAGCACACTCTCAGGTACTTTCTTCTCCACATTAGCCTATATAACACATTTCAAATTTGAAATTTTGAAAAATTAAATTTAAATGATTATAACACATTAAATTTAAATGATTTTAAGACATTAAATGATACTTGTGAACTCTCACCCTCTTAAAACTCTCTCAATGAGAATTGAAACAAGTCTACCCAAGTAGTAGGAGATGGAATATGGATCTGTGAACAACACAACTAAGAACTAAATTTAAGATTCAATGTGTTCACAATTATACAAAATTATAAATGTTGTTGATCTCTTATTCAAAAGAGTGGAGATTGAACAACTATTAGAAAACACATACCTGATTCAACCCATCCAAATTTAAACTTGTTGAATCAGGTCCTCTACCTACTAGAGATTCATTTAATATATCTCCAAACTACAATTAATGACAATAACAACTCGATTATTTCTATAGATAAAATGATATCTAAATCTAGAATTAGAAGTAAACTATCATAAAATGCGTCAAAAAATCTCTAACTAGAACACATACGAATTTGCGGTTTGAGTCATCATTCTGAATGAACTTCTTCCAACCATCCCATAAAATTTTTGCATACTCCAAAACATCTTCTGCTGACATTGTATCCAAATCCACATTGTTTTATAAACAAATGTGGCTCAGGAATTAGCTTTTTCTCATCGACGGTTCATGCCAACATCAACACCATAAAAAGTTGCTTCCAAATTTTCTCTAATTGCACTCATGGCCTCTTTGTCAACCTCTGATATAGCCTTCAACTCTGAAAGTGAAGCAAATTCCCTTGTTGGGCGATGTACTAAAGGTTGTGGAGGCCTCGAAAATGCTGCACTTCGATATGTCCCTTTGCGATCATATGTACGTTCTTTACCAGTCCCATAATATTTGGACGATAGACTAGTATAATCAGGGTGCATGTGCAAGAAAAACTTTGCAAAATAGTGTGGAACCTCATCGTTCCACGACAATTTCCCATATGCCTCCAAAAATCTGTTATACAATTGTTCTTTAATGTCAGGGTGCTTAAAATATTGCACCTTCAACATCTTCCACTTTGGGCCCTATTTGAAATTGAACATCAAAATGACGTCTTCTTTTGAAACTCTATTTTTTACTGCCTCTCATTTATCAGGACCCGTTACCTCTGACTTTCGCCGCCTCATTAGATCGACAAATCTGTCAGTGGTTGGCCCCGTCTTCTGATATGCGTCCATAAAGTTTTCCAATGAATGAAAAACAATTTGCAAGCTTTGTTTACTCTCCTGAGGGAGTTCCAAGACCACCAAATCATTTTCCAGTCTCTTTTTAACACCTGAGCATCACTCAAGTGCCATTGCTTCAGTAATCCCTTCTCATGGAAGTTCATCACCAACATCCGAAGGATAGGTGGACGTAGACGTGTAATCTTTTGTTTCTTGATAACACGGTCTCCTAAATCCACCTTCACCCTATGCACCGACATTTGAATCTTCATGACAACCACTCTCTCTTTCATTGTCGTCCCTTGCTCTAAACTAATTTTCTACACACACATTTGAAAATAACTTCAAGATTTAACCTCACATAAATTTAAATACAACAAAAATAAACAAAATCAAAGAAAATTACCAGAAATATTCTCTTGTCCATAGGTATTCCCTACATTCTCAGGTGTAGGAGTATCAATGCGCAACCTATCTAAGAAGGTTCATCCATAGCACTTGCTTGAGTAGGTTCTGCAGTTGATCTATTCACAGACTCGTTTGAAATTCTCCTCTGACAAAATTTTGTTGTTGGTCACTCGGAGTCTCAGTAGAAGGAGTTATTGTTCTTCCTTCTTGGGATAATAACCTAGAGCATTTGCGAGGAATGTTTGGAGAATCCCGTGTCGACATCTCTCCTCAATATCTATCCACAAAAAGAGTTTATCAATAAAAATGCAGAGATGTACCCAAGTTCAAGCAATTAAAAACGCAGAGAGAAATCGAATATTTAATCAATCAAGCCGCAAATGTATTCATTCATAAGAAGACACAAAGACTGAACATTCATCCATAAATCAATCAACTCAAAGATAATTAAGGGATAGATAGCATGACAAATTATTATCCTTCACTCATCATCCATGTACAAAAAAAAGGGCATTTGAATTTATAGGTCTTTAAACAACAAAGTGACAAACATCGATTCGGCTCCTAGGCGACTGCTCAGGCACAGACTGGTGACTAAAAGGATAAGGGATAGATGATAAAACCACAATCTTTTCATAATAATCAATAAAACCCACACATAGAAGTCATTGAAATCAAAATTTGGGTTCCCCAAGGGAAATCAATTCAAAAAAACAACAAGCAAGGGGATTCATTAAAAGTTCCCTTTGGTTGGATCCACTAAAAAAATGTATTAGAACATTTATTTAAGATTCCTTAAAAAATCCCTATGGTTGGATCTACAAAGACCACATATAATGCAATGCATTAGAATCCCCAAAACAAAGAGTTTAATCTTCATAACCTCACACACCCACTAATAACATAAGAAATCTTTAGTAAGTGGTGCACAACAACTTGNGCTTTACTAAGTGGTGCACTTTTATCTGATCATAGATTGGATAATGTTATATTATATAACATATGAACTATGCAAATGTTATATTATATAGTTGGATCACTTGAGAGATTTAAGGACAAATTGTTGGATAGTTGTGGATATGGTTGAACTAGATACATAACTATGAAATACTTTATGGTCACCTAAAGTTATATAAAGGGACCTAATTGTACTATAAACTAAGGGATTTTTACATTGAATGAATAACCACCCAAAATTAACTCAATAACATGTGCATATTCTTTGAACATGATTCAATCCACTAAGACCACATATATATTATTTGTAACATTTCTTTAAGATTCATTAAAAGTTCCCTATGGTTGGATCCACTAAAAAAAACGTATTAGAATTTTTTTTTAAGATTCCTTAAAAATTCCCCATGGTTGGATCCACTAAGACCACATATAATGCAATGCATTAAAACCCCCAAAACAAAGAGTTTAATCTTCATAACCTCACACACCCACTAATAACATCAACATGGGATGGGTATGAAGGTTGTTCGTATTCCTAATATAAATTTCGATGAGGTGGAGAAAATGTAATATTTGTGAGGCTTAGCTGGAGTTAGAAATCTAGATAAAATATAGTCATATAAGGTGCAAATTCACGTTGATTGAGAGTAATCATGACAATAATTTCAAATGTAAGTGCATCATAACCTATTGTAAACATAGTAATGTGAGTTTTAATGAGATATATATTAAAAAGAAGATGATTTTGAGTGATTCTTAATTGTCACAAAATTATGGTGGTAATGAAGCCTATTTCTACAAATAGTAATGTGAGTTTTAATGATGTATATATTTTGAAGAAGATGCAATTGAGTGAGTCTTAATTGTCACAAAATTAATGGTTCTAAAGGGTAATGTCTATAGATATCCACACTCCCCTCGCGCTGTGGGAGGGTCATGATATCCACACTCCCCTAGATGTGTGATGACTAATACTAGTTGTCTACTAGAGATATTAGGTCGAAAGGTTTGAAGATTTCACATTTGGATTATATCTAGAGTTAGTTCAATATAGTCAAAACTCCAACAAATTTCAACAAATGAATGGATGGGAGATGCGAAATGGAATTAAGGGTTTAAAGGGAGCTGGGTCATTCTAAGTCAATTGAGGATCACATTTGGGATTCGATATGTCATTCCTTGTTTCCGCACATAGTTCCTACCATGTTTAAATTATAATAATTCAATTTTAAAGATGGATGAATGTTGAATTAATATTATTTCTTTAATGAGGATTATTTGAAGTTTGATTTACTTTATTTATTTGTATGCATGATTAGTTGTTAACATTTTAAAAATTACATTAGGAACATCGCTTGTTATTATCGTCTACATGTGGGATATGTGTGTGCTAGCTATGCCTAAATATCCAACACACATACAATATTATGGTTCAATAAACACATTAGTTACTAATGTATAGGTTATTAATAAATTAATTAATAAGTTATCAATTTGAAGTTATATTATATGAATATAAATATCATCAATAAGATAATAATTAGTTTCCATCTATAAATATTATATGAAGTTATAATAAATGAGTATAATAATTAGTTCCCATCTAAGACTCTTTTATTTCTATATTAGACTTTATTATCCAAAATGAATTATTCGTTATAAATATTCCTTTAGTCAAAGGGTCACTACAATTGGAAAAGACCACCAAAGTGGGAGACTGGTTCCTTTTTGAGAAGTTTACAATGATAAGAGTCTATGGTTTGGAAGAGAAGCCATATCAAAAGTGAGTGTTGAATTTGGTAGAGAAGCCATATCAAAGGACTAAAAAAAGTGAAATTCATTCAGTTACTGACTAAAAAGCCTAGCATATTAAATTAAATATTGATTGGATGAATTTCAAGGAAAAACCAAATCTACACAAGTAGATGCAAAGACTAAACATTCAACCATGAATCAATCAACTCAGAGATAAATAAGGGATACATATCAAAGAAAATTTTTATTCTTCACTCATCATCCATGCACAGAAAAGTAGGGCATTTGAATCTATAGGTATTTAAACATCGAAATGACGATTCTCGATTCGACTCTTGGCCGACTGCTCAGGCATAGACTGGTGACTAAAGGGATAAGGGACGTAAGATAAAAGAAAAATCTTTTCAAAATAATCAATAAACCCCACACAGAGAAGTCATTGAAATCAGAAGTTTGGTTCGCCAAGGGACTGTCATTCAACTCAGAGGTTTATCATTCACAATGCATAGTCTATCAATAAAAATGCAGAGATGTACCCAAGTTCAAGCAATTAAAAACATGGAGATAAATCAAAGTTTTAATCAATCAAACCGCAGAGGTACTCGCTCATAAGAAGGCACAAAGACTAGACATTCAATCATGAATGAATCAAATCAAATATAAGTAAGGGTTCCATAGACAACATGGAAAATTCTTATCCTTCACTCATCATCCATGCATAGAAAAGAAGGGCATTTGAATCTATAGGTCTTTAAACACCGAAGTGACGACCGACGATTCGGCTCCTAGCCGACTGCTCAGGCATGGAATGATGACTAAAGGGATAAGTGACAGAAGATGAAACCACAATCTTTTCATAATAATCAATAAAACCCACACATAGAAGTCATTGAAATCAAAATTTGGGTTCCCCAAGGGAAATCAATTCAAAAAAACAACGATGGGATGGTAGATGCAAGATGGAATTAAGGGTTTAAAAGGACCTGGGTGATTCCAAGTCAATTGAGGATCACATTTGGGATTCGATATGTGATTCCTTGTTTCCTCACATAGTTCCTACCATGTTTAAATTATAATAATTCAATTTTAAAGATGGATGAATGTTGAATTATTACTCTTTCTTTAATGAGGATTATTTGAAGTTTGATTTACTTTATTTATTTGTATGCATGATTAGTTGTGAACATTTTAAAAATATTCATTAGGAACATCGCTTGTTATTATCGTCTATGTGTGGGATATGTGTGTGCTAGCTATGCCTAAATATCCAACACATATACAATATTATGGTTCAATAAACAAATTAGTTACTAATGTCTAGGTTATTAATGAATTAATTAATAAGTTGTCAATTTGAAGTTATATTATATGAATATAAATATCATAAATAAGATAAGCATTCAATAACTTTGGTCAATATGTGTGAAGTAATATTATATGAATATAAATATCATCAATAAGATAAGCATTCAATAAGTTTGGTCATCACTATAAGTAATTTTTAAATTGTCTTCAATATTAAGTTATATTAAGATGAGGTGGAGCAAATGGAGCAAATGTA
>JASDQU010945498.1:5495-24407 GCA_032191745.1 Picea mariana
CTACAATACATCGACGGATTTATTTCAACATAGATTCACCAAGAAAAATTATCTGGAAAGGTGCATAAGAAGGAAGGAGAAGCTCTAAAAGATTATTCCAATCAAAGGAAACCATCCTAGGACTTGGAGGGAGCATACTCAAAGTCAATGGAATTCCCCCTAGTTCATAAGGTATTGAACTGGAAATTCTAAATACATAGTCGAAATATACATCACTCCCCAAAAGAAGAGTGGGATCAACCAAATATTGTTTCATCTCGACCACTTTGGAAGACTAGTCACTCTCCAAGAGAAGAGTGGGATCATCAAAAAATCTCATCGACATGACCAATTCCTCAACCACTGGTTGAATAGGATGTGATACAACATGGTCAAGAGATGCATCAAACCCCAAAACAATATTGGTATCAACTAACAATGGGACTGGCTTGATCACTTCATCAACCAATGATTGATTATACTATTGGGAAAATGAATATGACATAGAAATAGAAGGGCCTTCAGACAAGGACCACACTCTTCATACAACAACAATAGTAGGGAACAAATGAGTAAGGTGATATCCTTTGTAAATATTACAATGTAACTTTGGCCTACATCATATACATCTAGGCTTCTCAGTTAGATCAATGCCCTCAACATTACTTGCAACAGCTGGTGACATGGTCCCAGCATGACTTGCAGAGGCTAGTAGTTTATCTCCAACATGACTTGCAAAGGTTGGTGATATTTGTCCAGTATGACTAGTTGTAACTAGATTCATGCCCCCAACATGAATTACAGTGACCGGTTTATTATCTTCAACGTGACTCATATAGGTTGGTGACTTTACTCCAATATGACTAGTAGTGGTTGGAATTTTTCTCCCAACATGACTTTTATAGGATGGTTTATTTCCCTTAGCATGACTAGCAGAGGTTGGAAACACATCTTCAACATGACTAGAAGAGGTTGGTGACAAGACTCCAACATGACTCGTAGAGGTTGGTGACTCAACACGCCAGTATGAGTAGTAGTGACTAGACTTTTAATTTCAGCACGACTTACAAAGGTTGGTTTCTTGGCCCTAGTATGACTCAAATAGGCTGGTGACAAGTCCCCAACATGACTAGCAGAGGTTGGTGAACTATTTTTCTTACTCTTCCTCTTCCTCTTGTTTTTATACTTCTGGTTACTAGTAGATATACTTTCACCAGAAGAGGAAGAAGGAGAAGGAGTAGACTTCATGGATGCAGAAGGTAAAGGATCAACATCCATACGATTCCCATGACATAAATTTCTTATTTGAGAAGCATCGAGAGCATTCAGGACATTCATAGTCCACAACCAAATCTATAGTCCTACATTCAACCCAAAAATGTTCAAAGTGGCCATCAAGGGGGAACCAACATTTCCAAAGAAAGGAAAATCACAAGAATCCCATTGGGTAGGGGTTCATTGGTCGGTATCCTAAAGAAATTTTTCCAAATCATTCCTATGCACAAGTCCGTCCCTTGCAAGATTTTTCATGTCCATAAAAGTCTCACACACCGACTCTGATGAGCCAATGGTATAACAATCCATGCCTTCTAGGAGGTGCCTCCACACTTTGAATAAAAGGACCAAGGGTCCTTCTTGACTAGTGGAGTAGTTGGTTGAACACATTGAATCAACGATCCAAAAGTGGTGATACTAGCACAACCTAAGGAAAAAAATAAAAAGTAGCACTCCACTAAAAATTCCTAAGAGAAACATCGCAAGATTATTTTTTTTCCAAATAATCAACCCATGTGGATAAGTTCCCAAGTCCAAAGTGATGAAAAAGTGTAAAGGGTCCTTTTGGATGGAGGCACACGTATATTAAGTCCCATGAACCATCGAACAAAGGAGTGAGAAGAATTTATCCCGACAACCATTGACTAGTTTTATCCGGTGCAAGAACCCATGCTTTTAGAGGCACCCTCCAATAGTACTGAAAAGTGTGATACGAAATATTTCCCAGGTATGACAACAAACCCTTGCAGACACCTATGAGATCTGTAGGAAAAGAAACTAAGGTCACCAACTAGGAAACTAAGTTCACCAACTTGTAGTCAATGTGTAGGGGGTATAGTTGATAGTCAGGATCAAACATATGGGTAGGGTAACTGAGCTTGAAACCTTTTCATAGGAATGATGCTAGATTGGTCAATATCACTTCAGGAAAATCGCCCAATTTACGATCTCTCCACTATGCTTAGTTGATATATGGAGGGGATATCTCCACGGCTCTCCTTTACATGACCTCATGTTTGAATCTTGTGTTATAGGAGCTTCCTAGATATACTTATACAAAAATTGGATTTGACTCTCCCTAAATTAGAATCCTATGTTTTTTCAATTCCCTTGGAAAGTTATCTCTCCAATATTAATCCAAGGCCCTAACCCTAAACTTGTTTGTGAACCCTAGAAACAAAGTCTAGTACATCTAAAGTTTAGTGTTTGTTTCAATGATTGTTCTTTAATCAAAGGATATGGAAGTGCAACTCATGTTGTTTGATACTCTTGCAAAACTGAAACTTATAAGAACACTGGAAAAGAAAACTTTACACTAATTCTTCAATGAAAAAGAGTTTCAAAAAATAAAATGCATGAACAATCCATCAAACCTTGAAATGCAATTTTTTCCTATGTTGGTGTATTTTTATTTTTCAAATAACAATGCAAACAATGCAAAGAAATAAATAGACCTAATTAGAAAAAAACTATGATTTTTCATTTTCCTTTTTTTCTACCAAAACAAGCAACATGCCTAAAGGACTGAGTGCTAGTAGGGAAATTATTTTCTTGAAAAAATCATATACAAGGGAACCAGAGAAGAATGACCAACAAACAAGTATTTTTCTATTTTCTATTACTAAGATAAATAAATTCAAATGAGATGTGATTTTCCTTTTTCTTTTATATATAAAGGGAAGAAGGTAAAGAGGTAGAAAGAAATTAGTCAAGAATCATTGAAACAAGAAAATCAAACTGGAAACTCTTCCTAGCCACACACGATTGACCTTTCGACCCACCTAAAGAACCTTATAACCAAAAGACTAACCTAATAAAAGGCAAGATATTTTAGATGATTTCAAAGTTTTCAAAGACTTAACACATTAATCAAAAGCAAAACAAAAGCAAACATGCTCATATTGTACTGAAGAAGCAAACCAGATCCTCTAAAACTAAGAGAAAGGCTCCAAAATCAAGTTTCTTGCACAGATCTACGACTGTGTACACTAGGACTAGTGGAAATCTGTTGGTCATACAAGATAAAATCATGGATATCTATGACTCATAAAGGGACAAAGAGAAAAAGGATCAGAAAAACTTGAAAAATAAAAAATCAAATCTAGAAGGAGGCTTCTAGAAACATAGAAAAAGTTTCTAGATGTAAGAAGCTTTGAAAGGAAAGCCCAGAAAAAATAAAAGTTATAGAAATCAAAGATAACATAAGATATATTAATATTGACCCAAACTAGGAGAAACGTGACGCAACCCGCCCTCACTGGCATGGTCGCCCCGCCAGGACCTTCACCAACCTTGGCCCGAAGAGTCAAATGCTCTTCCAACTCCCTCGGGAGTTCTTTACCCACAGAGTTACTACCGGCGATTCTCCCTTCGAAAATCGGGAGATCGGGTCTCGCGATATTGCGAGGTTCGTGACCCTGCTTTTAGTCACTCAACCGCCGAACCCCGAACGCCGATGGTCAATGGTCAACGCTCCCACTCTATCGGGGGTTTCCTTATCGGGAAATCGACAGTTGTGTTGTCGAGTATCTCATGCAACACAAAACTTCGAGTACCGGAACGCTGATCCCATGCGAACACGCCACCTGGACTCCACTACGCCTCTGGGGTCCCACGCTACCACATCAACCTCGAGGTTTCGCAGATCACGAATCCACAATGCTAAGTTCCCTTGCTGCTGGAAACCCCGAATGCCGAAACCCCGATACGCCGTATTTGTGCCACCTGTCCACGCTCAAATCGATGGTTCCGATTAAATCGGGAAACCGCAACTCACAATTTCGACGTGCATGGAATTCTTGCACTCGCCAACCCCGATATGCCAATATGAAATGGCAAAGGGTTCTTCCGGTGCTTGTGGGTTAACCTCCTCGCTCCTTCTCCCGGATCCAACGATCCATGGGACTTCGCGATTCTTCACGATGAATTCAAGTCATCAATTCTCTTCCTCTTGAAGAATCCTCCACTTCGTCACCTTCATCCTGTGCAACTGAAGCAAAAGTGCTATCCCTCCTGAGCTGAATTCTCTCCAAGTCCTTCAAGGACTTCTCGGACACGCCCCCTGTACTCGGTCTTCAACTACTTCCAAAAAGTAATGAAGTCTCCTGGGTCCTGTGCGCTCACGCCCGCAACAGCTTCGACCTTTTTCCCTCCTCAAACTTCCTACTGAGGCTCCAATCCGACTTGCACTCACCTGCATGGCGCAAACAACCCAATTCACTCTGGGCAAGTGAGAACAAAAGTTCAACTATTTAGCCCCCTCGACGCACTCTATGCAGAGGAATTCCACTACACTCTATGCAGGAATCTCCTGGCCTAAACAGAGAAACAATTGAAACTCATTCCCTCATTCTCTCAGGTTCCTGACCTGATATGCTATCACATATGCAGCATATAACAGATAAGCGTAAAAAGAAGCAAACATGCAAAAGCATAATATCAGCAACACACAGAGATCAAACACATCCATGGAATTGAATCAAAGTTCTTCCTATTCATTCAATATCTGTACATGGAGGTTCTTCACAACTCTCTTCTCTGCTCTTCTTTCTCTCAATGCTAATCCTGAATAATCTGAATGATTTTTTTTTTTGATAATAATACAAAGGAGGGTGCCTATATTCCGTTTTCCCTCTCAAGAGTAAAAATGTCTAATCTAGACTTAACTATTTTATCTACCTGCATTAATCCTAATAAATTCCTCATCTACCTAAGGACGAGAGCTTATCTGCTCAAGGTCCATTACATGTACAAGTGCGCTTCATCACATCAACGTATTAATGTTTGGTGCAACCATATTACAATGTTCCAAAATTTGAATGCTGGCGTTCTCCAGCTGTCCCTTTGCTCTTTTCTCCACGCGCTGGCTCGCTTGATGGGTGAGCGATGCTCCTGCATCATACTCCTCGGCTCAAAAGATTTCATGGGCTCCTACTCATGAGCTCCTGCACAGTCTGCCCATGTTTTTGTATTACTGCCTCTATTTCCCAGCTGGCATCCTCCACTGGGTGATCCTTCCATTTCACCAGGTATTCAAAATACTACTTTCTCCTAGTCTTCTTGCTTGCTCTTTTATCCAGTATGCACTCCATCTGCGGCTTGTGTGCAACTGGAAACTGCTTCTGCCACTGGATGATTGGTTCTTCAATAGTTCCAGCTCCTGCATCCTCAGCCTTATATGGGTATAAATCCTAAATATTGAAAATCGGAGATATCCGGATGCCCTCTGGCAACTCAAGCTCATATGCATTCTCACCAAATTTCCTCAGGACTCTGCATGGCCCAATTTTCTTCATCTTGAGCTTGTTATATGTTCCCCTTGGGAACCTTTCTTTCCTCAAATGTGCTAGAACCATGTCCCCAACTTCAAATTGAATTTGCCTCTTTCTTTGATCGGCTCTGCGCTTATATTCCTGATTCACCTTCTGCAGCCGCTGCTTCACCTGCGTGTGAAGTTCTTGCATTGCCTCCACAAATTCTTCAGCCCTCACGCTGCTAGTTTCAGCCCGTTCTGGCTCCTTGAGCTCAGACACTCCTCTCGGCTATGTTCCATATAAAATTGGAAATGGACTCTTACCTGTACTTTGATTCACCAAATCGTTATACGCAAATTCTGCCTGTGGTAGGATCTGATCCCAACTGCTGTGATGCTCCGTCACCAGGCTTCTCAACAGATCCCCCAAGCTTCTGTTGACCACTTCGGTCTGCCCATCTGTCTGCAGATGGTAAGCAGAACTGAATGCCAAGTCAGTCCCCAGCTTCTTCCATAGCGTCCTCCAGAAGTGACCTATGAACTTCGTGTCCCGATCCGAGACTATGCTTCTCGGCAATCCATGCAATCGCACGATCTCTTTAAAAAACAAATTCACGATGTGGGTTGCATCGCTGGTCTTATGACATGGAATAAAATGTGCCATCTTCGAGAACCTGTCCACCACTACAAAAATGGAATCCATGCCTTTCTGCGTTCTCGGCAATCCCAAAACAAAATCCATACTAATGGCCTCCCATGGCCTCTCAGGTATGGGCAATGGCTGATAGAACCCTGTGTTCTGTCTTCGGTCTTTTGCATGTTGACATATCTTGCACCTGTCAACAAACCTCTTCACATCTGTACGCATGCCCAGCCAATAATATGATTCGCTTATCTTGGCGAATGTTTTGTCATGCCTGAAATGACCTGCTAAGCCCCCACTATGCTTCTCCTTTACCAAATTCTCTCTCATAGAGAAATCTGGAATACATAGTTGGTTGCCTTTGAACAACAATCCATCCTAGATCAGGTAGTCAATCCACGGACTCCTATCCCTGAGAACTGGGTTCTCGGCTACCTCGTATGCCTTGCCAAAATCAGCATCACCTTCATACATATCCTTCAGGTTTTCAAAACCCAAAGTCTTGACCCTGAATTCCTGCAGCAATAAACATTTTCGACTCAAGGCGTCAGCTACCTTGTTTGCAGTCCCTGAAATGTGCTTTATGACAAAGGTGAAATTCTGCATATATTCCACCCATTTCGCATGCTTTTGATTCAGCTTCTCTTGCTGACTCACGAATTGTAATGCGTGATTATCATTGTACAAAATGAATTCCTTGGGTATCAGGTAGTGCCTCCACTTCTTCAACGCCTGGATGATGGCATAGAATTCCTTATCGTATGTGGAGTACTTCAGCTTCGCATCATCCAGCTTCTCGCTGTAATATGCCACAGGTCTGTCATCCTGACTTAAAACCCCTCCAACAACGTACCCACTAGCGTCACACCTCACTTGGAAGGTTTTCGGAAAATCCGGCAGCACCAGAATTGGTTTCTCAGTTATCTTTCGCTTCAACAAATTGAAGCTCCTCTCAGCCTCGGCTATCCACTGGAAAACCTTATGCCGCTTCTTCACAGTGTCCATCATTGCGGCACTGATCCCGCTGAAATTTCTAATAAATTTCCTGTAGAAGCTTGCCAAACCATGGAAGTTCCTTACCTTAAAACCATTTCTCGGCGATGGCCAATTCCTGATTACTTCAACCTTCTCAGGATCCATCTTCAACTCATTTGTCGAGATTACAAAACCCAGATATATGAGTTCCATCTGCATGAAAGAACACTTCAAATTGATCAGCAGCTTCTCCTGTTGCAGTCTTCTCATCACTATGGCTAAATGCCTCAAGTGTTCTTCTCTGGTTTTACTGAAGATCAATATATCATCCAGGTATACAACCACAAATTTGCCAATGAATTCCCACAGGACTTCATTCATCAGGCGCATAAATGTTCTTGGCGCGTTTTTCAACCCAAACAGCATGAACAGCCATTCGTACAAACCCTCATTTGTCTTGAATGTTTTTTTCCACTCATCTCCCTCTCTCATCCGAATCTGATGATATCCGCTCTTGAGGTCTATCTTGGAGAAATAATTAGCCCCGCTCAGGCAATCCATCAAGTCGTCCATTCTCGGTAATGGGAACCTGTACCTGATGGTGATTTTATTTATGGCCCTGGAGTCTGTACACATCCTCCAGCCTCCATCCTTCTTTGGACTCAGTACCGTTGGAACGACACATGGACTTAGGATTTCTCTCACCAGTCCCTTATCCTGCAGATCCTGAACCTGCCTTTTGAATTCCTCGTTCTCTTGAGGTGTCAACCTGTACGCTGCCTTGTTTGGTAGACTTGCTCTGGGTATGAGGTCAATATGGTGAATCACACTCCTCATCGGTGGCAACGAACGAGGTAGTTCGTCCACGATGATATCAACGAACTCTCTAAGCAGTTCCTGAATCTCGTCCGGCAAGTCATCCACTCTTGTGCTTGTCAGGACAATTCTCAGCTTCCCGACAACAAAGAATTGTGGATCCTCATCCTTCTCCAACTTTGTGAGAAGCTCTTTCCCACTCATGAGAAGTATTGTACTGCTCACTTTTGGTTTGACTTCTTTATCCTTCATCGGCAGCAATGTGTGTGTTTTCCCATCCTTCTCCAAGGTATATGTGTTCATCCTCCCATCATGAACCACATTTTTTTCAAACTGCCATGGTCTTCCCAATAATACATGACATACATCAATGGGAATGACATCACATAGGATCTCATCCCTATATTCACCCATTTTAAAATTGACCAAGCATTGTTTTGTAACACATACCTGGTGTCCTTTCTGCAGCCACGTCACTTTGTATGGACTCGGGTGTCTGTGTGTATTCAGCTCCAATTTCTCCACCATCTCGGTCGAAACTAGATTATCGGTGCTCCCATTGTCCACTATGACCTTGCATTTCCATCCCTGGGTCTTGCAAGTCGTCCAGAACAGTCTACATCTTTGAGCTGTATCCTCCACCTCCTTCTTGGGTTTCAAAAGGACTTTATGCACTGTCAGTGACTTCCCACTCTCAGTGTCTTCATCCTCAACATCACGCCTCTGCGCCTCAACGACGTGAGCTTTTCCCTTGTCCACCTTCCTCTCTGGACAGTCCATGGCTTTATGACCGTCTTTACCACACGTGAAACATGTGATAACTCCTCCTCTGCCTCTTCCTCTACCTCGGGTACGAGGAAAAGTATTTGCATCAGCATATCCTCCTTGTTGATCATCTTGTTGCCTCCTCGGCTCAATATTCTGCTGCCTCTGCTGTGAGGTCCCACCTCTTTCAGCTCTACCCTGAGGCCTCTTCCAATCCTCCTTGGGCTTCTGAGTTCTTTCTTGGGCAACAACTTTGCCTCTGGGCTAGCTTCTGCCTCGCCCTCGCTGACCTTTCTTGCGGCTCAGCTTTTCTTCTTCTTTCAGAGCCATCTGATACGCATCCTCAACTATTCGGATGGTCATCATGCTCAATTCATCCTGAATGTCATACCTGAGAGCATTCAAATATCTTGCCACTTTCTCGTCATCACTTTCCCGGTGACCAGCTCGAATGTTGAGCCTATAGAATTCCTCGGTGTACTCCTTCACCGTCATCAACTTCTGTCTCAGGTTCTACATGCGCCTGAACAGAGTGATCTGGTAGTCCCTCGGAATGAACTTCGCCTTCATCTTGGCGATCATCCGATCCCAGCTTTTGATTTTCTGTTTGCCTTTGGAATGCCTGTTCGCCTGCAGCTCGTCCCACCATAAGGCTGCATGTCCCTTCATCTTGGTGACAGCATGTCTCACCTTCTTGTCCTCCTCGATATCCTCATAATCGAAGTAGGTATCGAGTGCTCAGATCCAATCCAACAACTCCTCAGCATTTAGACTTCCCTCATAAACGGGAATGTCCATTTTTGTCTTCGAGCTCATCTTGGAGATAGCCCTGATTAACCTCTCTGTTGAGGCATCTTCTGCTGAGACTTCTCCTTCATCATGTCTAGCTTCCTCCTCAATCTCAGAGTCGTTGAACTCCACTGCACCAGCTCCACGCCTCTGTGCAGTCTCCATCTCCTCGAGTCTCACTCTGAGATCTCACATCTGTCGTTCCATCTCAGCATTACCTGTTGTCCTGCCTCTCCTTCGTGCGTCCCTGTCTTCACGATCAGGCGACGGTCTCTCTCTTCTGGGCAGCATTTTGTATCTACTTCCCTCTGCTACCTGAACAAAGAGAACTCAATCCCCGCTCTAATACCACTTGACGCAAGTCGTGAGTATCAGAGTGTTTCCTCTTTCTCCTTCTCTTCTCTCGCCTGCAATATACAGACAAGACTTAATCGCTCTGATACCACTCTGACACAACCTGCCCTCACTGGCATGGTCGCCCCGCCAGGACCTTCACCAACCTTGGCCCGAAGAGTCAAATGCTCTTCCAATTCCCTCGGGAGTTCTTTACCCACAGAGTTACTACCGGCGATTCTCCCTTCGGAAATCGGGAGATCGGGTCTCGCAATATCGTGAGGTTCGTGACCCTGCTCTCAGTCACACAACCGCCGAACCCCGAATGCCGATGGTCAACGGTCAACGCTCCCACTCTATTGGGGGTTTCCCTATCGGGAAATCGGCGGTTGTGTTGTCGAGTATCTCATGCAACACAAAACTCCGAGTACCAGAACGCCGATCCCACACGAACACGCCACCTGGACTCCACTATGCCTCCGAGGTCCCACGCTACCACATCAACCTCGGGGTTTCGCAGATTGTGAATCCACAATGCTAAGTTACCTTGCTACTGGAAACCCCGAATGCCAAAACCCCTATATGTCGGATTTGTGCCACCTTTCCACGCTCAAATCGATGGTTCCGATTAAATCGGGAAACCGCAACTCGTGATTTCGACGTGCATGGAATTCTTGCACTCGCCAACCCCGATATGCCGATATGAAATGGAAAAGGTTTCTTCCGGCGCTTGTGGGTTAAGCTCCTCTCTCCTTCTCCCGGATCCAACGATCCACGGGACTTCGTGATTCTTCACGACGAATTCAAGTCATCAATTCTCTTCCTCTTGAAGAGTCCTCCGCTTCGTCACCTTCGTCTTGTGCGACTGAAACAAAAGTGCTATCCCTCCTGAGTTGAATTCTCTCCAACTCCTTCAAGGACTTCTCGGACATGCCCCCTGTACTCGGTCTTCAAATATTTCCAAAAAGTAATGAAGTCTCCTGGGTCCTGTGCGCTCACGCCCGCAACAGCTTCGACCTTTTTCCCTCCTCAGACTTCCTACTGAGGCTCCAATCCAACTTGCACTTACCTGCACGGTGCGAAAAACCCAATTCACTCTGGGCAAGTGAGAACAAAACTTCAACTGCTTAGCCCCCTCGACGCACTCTATGCGGAGGAATTCCACTCCACTCTATGTAGGAATCTCCTGGCCTAAACAGAGAAACAATTGAAACTCATTCCCTCATTCTCTCAGGTTCCTGACCTGATATGCTATCACATATGCAGCATATAACAGATAAGCATAAAAATAAGCAAACATGCAAAATCATAATATCAGCAACACACAGAGATCAAACACATCCATGGAATTGAATCAAAGTTCTTCCTATTAATTCAATATCTGTACATGGAGGTTCTTCACAACTCTCTGCTCTGCTCTTCTTTCTCTCAATGCTAATGCTGAATAATCTGAATGAATTTTTTTTTTGATAATAATACAGAGGGTGCCTATATTCCGTTTTCCCTCTCAAGAGTAAAACTGTCTAATCTAGACTTAACTATTTTATCTACCTGCATTAATCCTAATAAATGCCTCATCTACCTAAGGACAAGAGCTTATCTGCTCAAGGTCCGTTACATGTACAAGTGTGCTTCATCACATCAACGTATTAATGTTTGGCGCAGCCATATTACAATGTTCCAAAATTTGAATGCTGGCGTTCTCCAGCTGTCCCTTTTCTCTTTTCTCCACGCGCTGGCTCGCTTGATGGGTGAGCGATGCTCCTGCATCAAAACGACCCCCCAATATAGTTGCCAATTATGTTTATGGGGTGTGTCCTTGTGACCTTGGGTCATGTCATAGAAAAACCTGACCATATTCAAAAGACAAACCCTACCCTCACACATACAAATTGGTAATCAAATAACTTCTTTTGGAAGAGAGAATAGAAGAGGTCACACCTTGTATCCTACCATTTGATTTCGTTCTTTTCTCTCAATGTTTTATTCTCTCTAAAATACATGTCAGTATCATCCTACAAAGGGAGATCAAGTCTATGCTGCCGCCAGGTAGTTATGAAAACACATCATACATGTAATAAGAAAATTCAGATATGTAAAGAAAGTAAGCATATAAAATAGATTTAACAATATTACACAAATGTGGAGGGAAATAAAACTCTTTTAATTAGAACAGTCTGATTAGGTAGTTACAAACTGAATCTAACTACCAACACTTACTCGAATCCAACTACCCATGTTCCTCTGTTGGTCCTTCAAGAATCAACTTTGTAGGATGAATCTTCCTCAGATGACCTAGAATGGATAGGAACACATCTTACGGTTTTATATAGGTGAGGAAGGAGTGTTGGAAAATGAGTTTCTAGAACAAGGATGCTACTCAGAGGATCAGGGAATGAGGGAAGATTGAAAAAATTGTCAGTATAATCTTGCACCAAGGATGTCCTCATCACCCATTCCCTCATAGGTGATTTTATACTATCCTCAAGAGGTTGATGTGGTTGAATTCCATTGCATATGGTCCAAGGGAAGTTTGGGAATGAGTCCAACCAAAAAAACCACTCTAAAATGTGGAATTTTTTTATTTTTTTCATATTTTTAAGGGCATCCATGAGTTGCAAACTAGCGAGGCACAAACATCTGTGGTTTTCACATGGTTGAATCATGTATGTAAAAAAATTGATTTTTTTTAGGTTATTTTGATGAAGGAATATGGGATTTAAGTTTTCAAGGGTTGACGACGAAAGTTTTGGAGTTGTAGAAATACTGAAAAAACCCTAGTTTTTGAGGAGTATGTGGGATGCAGTGGAAGATGTCATGTACATACGCTGGCTGGAAGTATAAAAAGGTACGTACAGCTGGAAAAGACAAGAAATTTTGAGTTKCTAAGGGTGTCAGGTTCTCAGAGTCTGAAAGCAAGCTCCTAGGAAGGTCTATAATGATCAAGTACAACAGATCAATCTACATGTTCAAAAGATATGTCTTATTTCTATGTGTAGTWGGATATTGTTGTCTACATGAGATATGGTTATGGGGTTTGAAGATTTTCCCTATAAAGGTTGTTGGTTGTATGGAACCTATAGTATGAGCTAGATCTATAGAAATACAACACTAGTATGTTGGTATCATTCATTGGTACATCTCTTTGGTTCAAGTGTTGAGACACAACTTTTATTTCTTGGTACATGGTTGAGGGATTTTGGTTGTGAAKTTGTTTGTGAAGTTTGAGGTTGCATATTAGTAAGGGTTTGATGTCTAGTCCATGTGAGGTTTATTACACTTGATCATGATTGTATCCACATGTATGGAACATGACTAGAGAGACATTAATGCACTTGGTTAAGGGATATGTAAGATGATGTATGCATAGGGAACATCTACATATTGGACATAATGATAGGTTGTAGGTTGATCTGATAGAGGAAGTAAAGTGCCTGAGTTTCAGAAAAGGAGAAAACACTAGATTTCTAAAGGTGTATGTAGGCTCCAAGATAGACAGGCCATGTACATACACAATATTTAGTACAGTCAGAGCGCATACATACGTGAGATGAAACATAAACAAGTTACGTTCATGTTGGTATTTGTTGGTACAAGATGACTTCTGATACAGGATTGATTATAGAATATTGGTACAGTTTGGTTATAGGTTGTTGGAAAAAATTGGGACAAGTTTATAGTGGTATATCTCACAGGGACAATGTGACAATAGTTTTATCATTTGACACTTATATTTCAGGGTGGTTGGATGGCACAAGGATAGGTGGATGTAGCCACCTTTTGGTTGTAGCCAGGGAACATAGGGGGTTGTAGCCTCCTTTTGGTTGTAGCCAGAGAATTGGGGAGTTGGATATTCCCTCAGGTTGTAGACTGACAATATAGGGGGTTGAAACCTCCTTCTAGTTGTATTTGGAGAATAAARGAAGTTGGTGCTTCCAATGAATGTAATTCTTAAAGACATATAAGAAAAATYATTATGCGGTTTTCTYCCGCATTGGGATTCCATATGAAAATACTAGTGTAGTGTATGTGTATTCTTCTTCATTGTTCATGGTTTATTTACTTTTCACTTGTTGAATGATAATGGTATATTTATCATAAATATTAAAAAAAAAACTTATATATTGTGGTTAAAAGCATTAAAAATATCTATTACTGATTCACCCCCCTATCATTAATCCAACAATTGGTATAAGAGAAGGTTATTTCAAAAATCAGTTTAATCATTGAAAGATAGATCATGGATAGCAATAGTATGTATAAAAATCGAATACCATAGTTTGAGGGATAGAACTATGCATTCTATAGCAGAAGGATGAAAACATATGTGCAAACACAGGGATTTGAGGTTTGGTAATCAATTGTAGATGGATATAAAGAACCAATTGTTCCTCCAACAAATGAAAATGGAAGGAAACTCATTCTAAATAATTCAAAAGAAAAAAAAAGCACTCCTAAATGGACTGGTTGATTCAGTATATGTCAAAGTTGTGCATTGCAGCTTTGTAAAGGAGATTTGGGAAAAACTTCATAATTTCTATGAAGGAGATGCAAAAGTCAAGGAAACAAAGCTTCAAACTTACAGAGGTAAATTTGAATAGTTGAAGATGAAGGAAGATGATAATTTTCCATCTTACTTCTTACGAGTTGATGAAACAGTGAATGCAATCAGAGTATTGGGAGAAGAAGTTGATAAATCTATAATTTTTCAAAAGTTAATAAGATATTTTCCAATGAGATTTGATCCTAATATTTCAGCACTGGAAGAAAGAATAGATATAGATTCAATAATCATGGATGAACTCCATGGAATTTTCACAGCCTATGAAATGATAACCAAACAGGACAATCTAGTTACAAAAGAAGAAGAATTCAAAACATCCAAGAAGTCAAAGAAAAAGGGCAAGAAAAAGGTAAAGTCGGATAGTAGCAACAGTGACATCTCAGAAGATGATGAAGAAGAGCCAACTTCCTCAGAAGACTGAAAAATGGAACTGAAGAAAAATATAGAGGTAAGATTCCATTGATTTGTTTTAATTGTGATGGTATTGGTCATTTTTCTAAAAAATGCCCCCATAATAAAAATAAAATAAATGAAGAAGATTATTCAAATAGAAAACAAATTTACAAAGGAAAGAAAACCAAAAAGAAAATGTTCAAGAAAATATTTTCACAAAAGAAGATAGCACATCATCAAATGAAGATGGAGACAGTGGAAGTGAGACATAAATGGTTCTATTCATGGTAGTATAATAATTTGATGAAGAAGGAACCAAATAAGAATATGAAGAGGCAAAATTTGACTACATAGAAGAATTGATGAGTTCCATAGAAGTTATAAAAAGGGAAAAGAAAAAAACAAGTCACTAGAGGAAGGACTAAAAAGATAAGAGGAATCTCAAAGTTCCAACTTTAAAGAACTAGAAAAGATGATCACTAAATTAAAAATTCAAGTTGAAGAAGAAAAAAGAATTGAATAATCACTCAAGAAAATTTTTGAAGAAAGAGACAGGATCATAAGAAATTTGGAAGCAGAGATTGTCACATTAAGAAAAGATATTCAAAATAAAAACATGCAGAATAGATCTAAAGTTTTGGATAACATTATTATTAGTCAAAGACCAAATCATGACAAGTTCGGACTTGGATACAATCAGAGAGAAAAGGGATCAAGCTCCAAAAGAACATATCAATAAACACATCTAATAATCTATGCAGAGACAGTCAGAGGAGACAAGAAGTTTTACAAAGAAGATCACAGGGACACTCCTCCACCCAGAAGATTCATATTTCAAAATCAGTGAAATTCATAAACAAGAAGGCCTCAAGAAGAAGAAGGATTCAAAAGAGTAACTCCTTTTAGAAGATATTCAATTCCCAATTATCGACCTATCTTCTTTTGTTTACGTTATTTGTGTAATAATTTTGGACATAAAGCTGTAAATTGCAGAGAAAATAGAAGAAACAGAAAAAACTACAAAATTCATGCACAAAATGGTTACCCAAGAAGGCCTAGTGAAACACAGAGAAGAAGATACAACAAATTTGAGTCCTTGAGCACTGAATTGGAATGATACAAGTGCAAAAAAATTGGACACATAGCCAAATATTGTAGAATGATAGTCCCTCCTAGAGAATCACAACATAATAACAACAGTGACAGACAAGAACCTCAGTAGATAATATGGATAAGAAGAAAGAATCAATATAACAATGAAGAATGCACACTCTCTCTATAAGATAAACATAAGAAGCATGGTTTGTATGTTTAAAGTGGCTTCTAAAATCACATGACAGGTGATGAGGACAAGTTTATAACCTTGAGAAAGGAAAGAGATGGATCAGTCTCCTTTGGAAATGACGACTCAGCTAGAATCATTGGAAGAGGCACAATCAGAATTGGAAACAAGGATATGAAGGAAGAAAATGTTCTACTAGTGGAAGACATGGAACATAATATTCTAAGGTTAATTCAAATGTGTCACCAAGGTCACAAACTTGTGTTTGATTCACATAAGTGCAACATAATAAAAGCAGGTTCGGGAAGATTAGTTGCAAGAGTTGTAAGAACTTCAAGCATCATATATGTATTAAGTGAAATTGTAAATGAAAAGTGTTGTCTAGGAAAGGAAGATAAAGTTTGGCTATGGAACAAAGAATGGGTCACATAAACTTTGATAACCTTGTAAAATTTAGCAAAAAGGAAGCAGTCAAAGAAATGCTCGAGATCATGAAGCCAACCAACACATTATGCAAGAATTGTCAACAAGGAAAGTAAACAAATACCAATTTCAAATCAAAGGAATACTCCACAACAAGATGAGTAGAAATTGTGCATACTGATCTAGTTGGACCAACTAGAACAAAGGGTTTAAAAGGTGAGAAATATTTTATGTCATTGGTTGATGATTATACAAGGATGACTGCATTTGTTTTTCTTGGGAAGAAGTCAGAAGCATTCAAGAACTTCAAGATGTACAAGGAAATGGTTGAAAATCAAATGGATTCAAAAATTAAATGTATGAGATTTGATAATGGGAGAGAGTTTACTTGAAAGGACTTTATGGATTTCTGTAGCAAGAATGGAATAAAAAGGCAATTTTTCATTGCTAGGATACCTCAATAGAATGGTTTGTTGAAATGAAAAACATGACGGTACATGAAATGGATAGAACTTTGTTAATGGATTCCAGGTTGACAAATTTCTTTTGGGAACATGCAATGCATACAACAATTAACATTCAAAATAGAGTAATGCTCAGAAAAATAGTGATAAAACTCCCTATTAGCTATGGAAAGGAAGACCATCGAATGTGAAGCACTTTATAGTTTTTGGAAAAAAATGATACATCAAAAGAGAAGATGGAAGAATGGAAAAGTTACATTATCGTGTGGACAAACAAATACTTGTTGGATATTTGAGCACAAGGAAAGCATACAAATGTTTCAATATAAGGATAAATTTTTTTTTTGAAAGAATCAATGTGACGATTGATGATACAAGTGGACAAAAATAAAGGAAGAAGAAAAGGATCCAATGGAACGGGTTCATGAAGAAGAAGAAAAGGATGAAGAATTAGTATAAGGGGAAGATGTGGAAGATTAGTTAGAAGTAGAAGAACAAGAACAACAAGTACCTCCAAAGACACCTAGAAAAATAGTACAAAAGAATCATCCATCTGATTAGATTATCGGGAACAAAGATGTAGGAGTTGAGACTAGAAGAAGAATTCATTCACCAAAACAACTACACCTAGCGGTCTTATATTCTATTGAGCCAAGAATCTTTGAAGAATCCAAAAAGGATGAATTATGGATAAAATCCATGGATGAAGAATTGGATTAGATAGAAAAGAATGACACCTGGGAATTGGTTCCAAGGAAAAGGTACAAGAATGTGATCAGCAAAAACCAGGTCTTCATAAACAAATTGAAGGAAGATGGATCGATTACCAAGAACAAAGCTAGATTGGTATGTAAAGGGTATGCTCAAGTTGAATGTATTGAATTTGAAGAGACATTTTCCCCAATTGACAGAATGGAAGAAATCATATTGATCCTCTCTTATGCATGCTCCAAGAATATTAAAGTGTATCAKATGGAYGTGAGATCAACCTTCCTGAATGGGGATCTAGAAGAAGAAGTCTACRTTGAKAAACTAGAAGGATTTCAGTTGTCAGAGAATGAAAATTATGTTTGGATATTGAARAAGGCATTGTATGGTATCAAATAGGCCCCTAGAGAATGGTACTCTAGAATAGATAGATATTTACAGCAACAAGGTTTCAAGAAAGRAAATGCAGACATCAACTTATACATCAGGATAACTCAAGATAGTATTTTATTAAATGAATTTTATGTTGATGATATTATTTTTGGAAGTGATGATGACAAGTTGAGACAAAAAAWTTCAAAGKATATGTAGAATGAATTTGAAATATCATTACTTGGAGAACTATCCTTCTTTCTAGATATTCAAATATGTCAAAGAAACCAAGGCATTTTTATTTCTCAACCCAAGCATATCAAAGAAATGCTAAAGCAGTTCATAATGGAAGATTGCAAACCAGTCAATAATGATATCCAAAACAGTTTCAAGTTAAGTAAATATGATGATTCAAAGGCTACATATCTAAGGAAGTACAGGTCGGAATCTTTCTTTATGTGACAACATCCAGACCAAATGTAATGCAGGCAGTTGAGCAGGTGACATGATTTGAAGCATCACCAAATGGATCATATGTTCTAGTTGTAAAAATGATATTCATATATATCAAGGGTACATAAGATTTTGGATTATGATATCCAAAAGGAAAGGGTCTATAACTTATTTCCTACATAGATGCAGATTAGGCATGTTTCATTGATGACTGAAGAAGTACAAGTGGAGTAGCTTTCTACCTAGGTGATTGTTCCATATCTTGGCTAAGCAAGAAACAATCATCAGTACCATTGTCTACAACCAAAGCAGAGTATATTGCAGCAGAAACATGTTGTACACAGGTTCTATGGATGACAGAAACTTTGACAGATATGCAGGTTGAGTATGATGAGCCCATTTTGATATATTGTTATAATACAAGTA
>JASDQU010945498.1:33494-43887 GCA_032191745.1 Picea mariana
AGGAACAAGTGTTATATAATTTAAGTAAGTTTTCATGTTCATTTTAATATCTACAAATGAGACTTGTAGCTTAATGATTTCATATGCAACCTATGATAGAATGGTGTGTAGTTAATTAATTCAATTTCCCACCATACTTGTAGCTTAAGCTTGATCTTTAGAATTCATAATTCCTGTATCTTATCTCTTTGAGTTTGATTTTACTTGTGCAAATCACACATACTTTCTATAAGAGATAGTTTTCTAGAGTCAAATATCCATTATAAAAAAAATTTTCCTTAGTAGAGGAATTTCCATTATACATTATAAAGATAGGACTTCTATCTTCAATTAAATTAACTTTTTGGTTCTCCTTTCTTCTCATTGATAGAAACATACTAGATAGCCACTGATAGAATGAATCTATATGGCCTATACATATAGTGTGTGGCATCTCACAAGCACTTAGGCCCATAGATGATACCATAAATAAAAAATTAATCCAAATATCCTTGCTAGTATTAGTAAGGTGTTTATTTGACCTATCAATAAGAACAACGACTTGACCTTGTTGTGCACAAGAATTATGTCAAACACTTTGCGAGTATTTCTTTTAGAAAACACTTGTCAGACAACCTCTACTAACATGAAGCTTCTAAGAACTCGTCCAAAAAGATAAAACACTTCAAATAGAACAACCTTGGACATAAGGTGGTCCAAGACAAAAGTAACAATCACCTTGAAATATTCAACCTCTATTTTCCCTAACCCCTACATAGAGGTTTGCATCACTTTCAAATTATCAACCCCTTATAGGTGCAAGAGATCATATAACACATTAAATGTTGGATTGCATTAAAGAGTAACTTTTTCCATGTATTTATATATTTTAAAGACCTTCATAATATTCTTTGTACATGCAAACTAGAAGAGAACCTATACCCCTTTTATAATATTCTCAATCAATCAATTGTAGTTCCAATATGAACTTGATATCAAGATTTATACTAACATATTCATAAGTTCAATAGATTTTGAAGAAACACTTGTGAATTGTATATGAAATGATAATCTTGGACATTTTATCTCAATCAATCACCTTGGCATACTTCTCCATGATCTTCTTTATGCTTCCACTCATTTTTTCTTTGTGATTTGATCCTATGACCTTGAGAGTTGAAGGGAAAAAAGGCCTTTTACTTCTTCCATATGTATCCTAATACTTTTCCAATGATAACACTATAATAATAGGGTTTTCCAAATGTGGGATTGTATTGGATTTCGAATGTAATGGCTTATCACTTAGTTGATGTTTTTCAACATCCATGGGGTCCTGGTCAGTTGAGAATTTTCACTCATTCTGCTAGCTTCCTAGGCCTTTATCTAAGATTATGAGAATTTTCACTCATTATGCTAGCTTCCTGGGCCTTTATCTAAGATTATGAAGTTCAATGTGCATGGCATGGATCTTGAAAAATTAGGAAAAAACTCACTCTTTTAAGCTACTTTTTTCTTATAATAGTATCAAAATATTTTACATATACTTCAAGATGCTTGTAATAAAATAATAATAATTATTAATTTTATTAAGGTTGATATTTAATATTATTTTAATATTTTCTTTATCATCCCTTAATATTGATTATATTTATCGAATAAATCAAATAACGAGACCAAATATTTTTTAAAATGTCACTTTTATATTAAAATATGATGGAAATAACTCAATTTGATTGTAGAGCTCTGCGTCGAGGGTTTAGGGATTTTCAGCCGCTTTGAACTGTGCTACCACAACAACTGCCCCGCTGGGGCTCATGTCTCGCAGGGAGGGGGAGCTGACAGGCATCTCCTATAGCCAAGCCGCGGTGAATGGAAACCCTGCAGGAGGAACGAAACGACCGACCTTTGAGCTGCCACCAGATTTGCGTTCGAAGCTTCTAGCGGAAGGGACCTTCAAGGATCGGGAGATGGACATAGATCCAGATAAAGAGACTGTCCCTACAACTGCGTCAACTCCCTAGATGTCGGGTAAATTCATCCCACAAGTTCCACAGGCCCCAAAATACGTTATCAGCTCACCGCACATAGAGGAGAAAAAGAAATACATGCGAGACTATGCCCTGGTTGGAAAATTTCTAGGGCTCTGGCCTTCTGAGCACGATCTGATCAAATGGATACAACACTGGTGGAAACCAAAAGGTCATTATGAGCTACAAATAGGTTCCAAGGGGTTCTTCACAATCATCCTCCACAAGCTTGAGGATCACAATCGCATCTTTGATGGGGGGCCTTACTTCTACAACTCGGCATGACTCTTTTTAAGATTTTGGACAGAGAAGTTCATCCCTGAGAAGGAATACTTCACTCACGCGCCGGTATAGATTATATTGTACTCTCTTTCCTAGGAATTATGGCTAGAAGAGGTCCTGGTTGGCATAGGAAACACCATTGGCATCTATGTTAAGTCTTCTGAAGCCACCAAGGAGCGGCGCTACACATCTTATGTGCGTATCTGTGTGTACCTGAACATAGCCAAGCCACTCCCAGGTTCCATCACACTGGAATATCATGACGAGGACTGGTCCCAAACCATCGACTACGAACACATTCCATTCCGCTGCAGGAAATGCCACGAACATGGTCATCTCTTCAGAGAGTGCCCTCTCAATACGGCTCACAAAGAAGGGAACCCAAAAAGCGGCAAAGACAAGGACGGATTTGTACAACCAGTAGGGAAAAAATGACAAGGAAGAAGAAAACAACCAGCCCAAGTAAGTAAAGATCCCTCAACTAGAAATAAGTTTGCAATTTTACAAGATCAACTAGAAAACCCCACAACCCCTTTAAACCCAATTGCGCCACCTCCGGACAATGGACCTCAGTCCACATGCCAAGGAACTGAATGACCCCCATAGGGTAAGGAATCTGATCTCCCTCCCCTAGACATGGTTTAGGATCCGCAAGACCTACAGGAGATAGAGGACAGGGATGCGGAACTGGAGTTGGAGGAGCAAGACCTAGTTGGGGTGGATCTGGAGAACCTTGAGCATGCCTACAGGCAACAAAAACTTTACACTATACCCAGGGATCAACTATGGAAGGTGCATAATGTATTTCTCAACTCTTCAGCTGGGTCCTTATCCCGAGCTATCAAAGCCTTAGGAATCCAGGGTAGTCAGTCAAAAAACCCAAATAAAACTCAGAAAGACGAAAAGAAAAGGGGGAGGAAACCCACTAACAAGCTCATACAAAAAATAGGCAACTTCATGGTAAACTCAGGACAAATCCACCTAATCTCGGACAGCTTCCCTCCTCTCCCCACCCCCCTGTCATTATGAAGATCATCTCATGGAATATCATAGGCCTCAATGGGAATAGAAAGCAAAAAATGCTACGGGATCTGATCTTAGCAGAAAAACCAGACATAGTACTATTGCAGGAAACAAAATGCACTTCACAAGACGTTGACAGGATACTTCCCTACTGCTGGAAGCAAGGGGTAGTGGCCTCAATTGACGCCATAGGAGTAGATGGAGGATTGGCTATTCTATGGAACACCAACGCGGTGTTTCTAGAAAACTTCCTCACCACCAAATGGTCCATTACAGCAGATTATAGGCTCATAGGCTCAAACAAGCCCGGACACCTGACCAATGTCTATGGCCCGGCCAGCCCAAGGGATAAGAAGACCTTCCTCAGGAGCTTGAATTACTTATCTACTCTAACACAGTATAACAGATGGATTGTTGGTGGAGATTTCAATATCATTCGCGGCCTGGAGGAAAAAAAAGGAGGATCAAGACGACTAGATCGGGACTCCAGCGACTTCAATAGCCTCATAGATGATATTCACCTTATCAACCTGGAGGCCAACAATGGCATTCACACTTGCACAAATAGAAGGACTGGAATACACCAAATCGCTTGCAAACTAGATCATTTCCTCATCTCTGACTCCCTTATGATGGAAGGTACGACAATGGAAGCTACTATCCTGAACTTCTCTGGCTTAGATCACTAGCCTATACAGTTATGGTTGGATGTCCCAGCCACACCTGGTAATAAACCCTTCAGGTTTGAAAAGTTTTGGCTTGACCATCCTGATTTCCGAGCAAATATCCAGGATTGGTGAAGGGAGGCAGAGGTCCCTCGCGGATCCAAAATGTACAGATTTCAAAAAAATTTAAAGAATCTCAAACAAACTCTCAAACTCTGAAACAAGCATACCTTTGGCAATATCTTCGACTCCCAAAAATAGCTGTCAGAACAAATGGGTGAGATTCAACATCAAATTAGACTGCAAGGGTTAACAAATGAGCTCAAAGCCTAGGATATAAAAGTAAATCAACAGCTTGAAGCCAGGAAAAGACAAGAAGAGATCTTATGGAAGCAGAAATCATGTATCCAATGGCTCAAGGAAGGGGAACACAATACCAAATTCTTTCACAGAACTATCATCCAAAGACGACACTCTAATAAGATCACGCATCTCATCTCAGATGGCGGGGAATCCATTCACTCCCATGGGGACATGGAAACAACCTTGATCGACTATTTTCAAAACCTCCTTACAAAACCCCTCCCGGATAGACATGAGGCCATCAATAAGGTTACACGGCATGTGCCCTCCCTCGTTACCCAGGAGCAAAACTCATCTCTTCTCCGACCCTTCACAATCGAGGAAGTGGACCAAGTGCTTCAGGACACCCCTAAATGCAAGGCTCCTGGACCCGACGGCTTCACCAACGATTTTTTCCACCATTGCTGGCCGATGATCAGGACAGAGGTCTGGGAAATTTTGGAAGACTCTAGAGCCACTGGACAGGTCCTCTAGGCTCTCAATGCTACTTTCCTCACCTTAGTTCCCAAAGAGGGGAAGGCAAATGATCCCAAGCAGTTCAGGCCTATATCTCTTTGCAATTTCATCTACAAACTCCTCACGAAAGTGATAGACAGGAGACTCAATCCTATCTTACCGACAATCATATCCCCAGAGCAATCAGGATATGTTGAGGGTAGACAAATCCTGGACAACGTCATCCTAGCCCATGAAGTGATTCACTCTCTGCAGAAGACCAAAACTCCAGGTATGCTCCTCAAATTAGACCTCTCTAAATCCTTTGACAAGATAAGCTGGGAATATATGCAAGCAATGCTCCTAGATTTTGGATTTGATCAGAGCTGGGTGAGTTGGATTATGAATCTAACCTCCTCGGCTTTCTTCTCTCTTCTCATTAATGGTGTTCCCTCGCGACCTTTCTCCCCCTCAAGAGGAATTAGAAAGGGAGATCCCCTCTCCCCTTTCCTCTTCATCATATTGGCCAAAGGTCTTAGTCGCTCGATCCATGTAGCAGTAAAAAACAACCTTCTGACAGGTCTACCCTTGCATGGCATCTCCCCCCCTATCTCGCATAGCCAATTTGTGGACGACACCCTCTTGATGGGCAGCCCAACTGTCCGCGAAGCCAACTCTCTCCTGGATATCCTCCAAACCTTCTCAGACGCCTCAGGTCTGGACTGCAACAAGGATAAATCCAAAATATTCTTCTTCAATACACCCCCTCCGATCCAGCACCATATCTCCGTTATCCTAGGTTTCAACAGAAGCTCCCTTCCATCCAAATACCTTGGCATCCCCTTGATTGAAAATGCCCTCCGGAACTCCTCTTGGGAACATATTTTATCCTCCTTTACCAAGAGGCTTTCCTCCTGGACCTTCAGAGCCTTAAACCTTCCCAGTCGTCTTACGCTCCTCCAAGTTGTTCTTCAGGCCCTCCCGATTTATTCTTTTTTAGCGCTGGCTGCCCCAAAGTTCGTCCTCACAACCATCAAAAGCTTACAAAGAAACTTCATTTGGCAAGGTCTCAACACAGAGAAGAAAATAGCGTTAGTCAGCTGAGACAAACTCTGTCGACCAAAGGAGCAAGGAGGCTTGGGATTACGGGATCCCTTCATCATGAACAAGGTTCTAAGCGCCAAAATTTGGTGGCGATGGCTAAAAAATGCCAAGGATCTCTGGGCCAGAATTTGGAGGAAGAAATACGCTCCAAATGTGGCAGAGAAGAACCTAATTCGATGGAATGGGGACAACCTGGGCTCCTTAATTTGGACAACAGCCAAGCAGAACAGACAGCTGCTGACTCGGCATGCCTTCTAGGAAATCAGAAATGGGGAAACTGCTCTTTTCTGGCAAGATTCCTGGCAACAATGGCCAGTTCTGAACACTAAGGATTGGGCTCGAGACATCTGCACCCAAGCTACACGAGAAGGCCTGACAAGAGTAGTTGACTATTGGCAGGACAATCCCCCAGAGGACACCTGGCGTTGTTGGCACTTGGACAGGGAACGCATTAACCTGGAGGTGCATGTGGACCTAGCACCTTGGCAAGAAGAGATGGCCAAACGAAAAATTCCCAAAATGGCGGGGGAGGATATCCTCCGATGGGGTTACAGGCCGCAGGGCACCTTCAGCACACACGAAGCCTACCAGGTCAAAATTCAAATAAACCCCCTCCCAGCTACGACAGTTTGGCACAAAATTTGGAGTCTTAAACACTAGCCAAAAATCACCCTCTTCCTTTGGCTCGTCTCCCATTCAAGCATCCTAACCTGGGATAACATCTCGAAAAGGGGTTTTGTTGGGCCCTCTATATGCATACTTTGTGGAGAGGCAAAGGAAACCATGAACCATCTCCTCAACTCTTGCCCTTACACTGCTCAAATCTGGGATCAAGCGACGCTTATCATGCGCACCTTGGACCGCAACAGAGATAGCATCTTTGAGACCATAATGAACTGGAGGGACCGGGCTTTCCACTCCCCCCTTCTTAATCATATTTGGCAACTTCTTCCAGGCTTTATCCTTTGGCAAACTTGGAAAGAAAGGAACAAAAGACTTTTTAGAAGTATCTCTCTCCCGTGGAAACATTGCTGGCATCAATGCCATTGTAACATCATGGAAACTCTCCACCTTCAGATGTGGTCTAACGCAGACTTGACTAGCACTCCCTCCGAACTCCTCATCCTTCGGCATTGGAATCCTCTTCCTTCTCTTGAGGCTATCCCCTCCTCTTCTCCCGCCCCCTTCTAGAAGCTCCTCCTTTTGGTCTCGTCCCCCAGAGGATTTCATCAAGCTCAATTTTGAAGAGGCCTCTAAAGGCAATCCAGAAGCAACAGGCTATCGGGTAGTCTTCCACAACCATCATGGGCACATCCTTCTCATAAGCGCAGGCTCCCTCGGTCATTCCACGAAAAATGCAGCAGAACTATGGGGTATTATTAAAGGACTGCAATTAGCCATCAAAAATGGTTTCACCAAGCTAATCATTGAGGGGGACTCTGAAATCATCATCAACCTGCTGCGCATAATTTTAAATGGAGCGAACCTAGACAGACTAATGCCTAGCTGGAGACTATCACATGGGCTACAGATCATCATAGATTTACTGCAACCAAATCAGGATGTCATTCCTGCTCACATCAGGAGGAAGGCGAATCAAGTTGCGTATGAACTAGCTAATTTGGGTACCAATTGGAGGGGACCAGAACTCCTATGCAACTCAGCCCTGGATCCTACTCACCCTATTCTCCAGCATTGTATCCGCAAAGCTGGAATGGTGGATTCTCCCCTAGATGGGGTGCTAGTGCGGCACACTTGGCATACAACGGAGGCAGGCACCAGCCACTAGGGAATGGATCCATGTGATGGGCTCGTTCCATCTCTCGCCACCCTCCTTCGACATTAAATAGCTCTTACAACGANCAGAACTCCTATGCAACTCAGCCCTGGATCCTGCTCACCCTATTCTCCAGCATTGTATCCGCAAAGCTGGAATGGTGGATTCTCCCCCAGATGGGGTGCTAGTGCGGCACACTTGGCATACAACGGAGGCAGGCACCAGCCACTAGGGAATGGATCCATGTGATGGGCTCGTTCCATCTCTCGCCACCCTCCTTCGACATTAAATAGCTCTTACAACGACGTGAAAGCACATTTATGCAGTCTTCCTCTCCTTATGCGCGTCCTCGCATGGCTCGGCTACTGATGTGTATCCCTCATCTCTGCTTGCATTCCGAAGGGCTCCTCCCTTCGCAGCCATGCCTTGATCCTGTTCAAATTTTCTTGCTCTCTGCAGCCCCTACTCGCCTCCAGGCATTCTACCTCTGCCTGGTGCACCTAGTTTCTTTGGATAGCTACAAGAACCACCTTATGCCGCGCCTGAGGGGGAGGTCGTAGCGAGGCTCTCCATGGAACCCTCGTCGGCCTTCGGTCTCGCCTCCCGACTCACCCTCCATCTGCTCCTCCTCTCCCCTCCAGCCTGAGCCCATCATTTCTCCCTCTCTTGCTCCGCCGGTTTCACAGTTTAACTATCTGGAAATCATCCCCCGGATGCCGGGCTCCTCCTCGCATCTCCATATCGCCTCTCCTTTGGTTGAGTCGGCCCCTATACGAGTCTTTGTCATCAGGGGATCAAATTTTGCTCAATTTTCAAAGTGCTCGGAATGTGACAAAAATAGTGCCATTGCATCCATCTCGTCTTCCTGATTCCGACGATATATTTACTTTCTCAAATGGAGTCCGTATGGAGAAGATATCGCGATCTGTTCGCCAAGGCAAACAGGATTTTTTTTTGGATGCTGACTGTACCTGTCCGTACAGTCCGTACAGTCCGTACGGTGACGTGGCAGGGCCATACCATCCATATGATGACATGGCAGGTGGATGATGTGGGCCATTTTCATTGGTTGATAGTTGTCCAATCGGGTGTTGACACGTGTCTTGTTGACAGCGAATAGTATGAGGGCACGTGGCCCAATCTGTGGGCGCCATGTGTCCCTCATTGGTTGGGTTATATTTGTTTTGTAAAAACTAATGGAGGCCACGGGGTTCGACCCCCGGACCTCCCACAGCATAAGCCTTAGCAATACTCCACTAACCATTATGTCGCCCGACGTTCCTTGTCATATATGTATTCGCATTTATATTTAATGTAATGCATTGTATTAAAATGAAAATGGGTCGGGCCGGGGCTTAGCCCTGGCCCCTCGACATGGGTTGTAATATAACCGTGTTGTATATGTGCGAGGGGTCTATATTATATAGCCCGTGTTTTTATTCAAAAACAAACATGTAATATATATATACGGTTGTAACCATTTCCGTGGGGTTTTATACCACGGTTCTTTTTATTGCCACATGACCATTGGCTCGGTGGAAAGGAGCGCGAGGAGGTTACATTTAAAACCAAATTAACCACTTTTATGCTTGCGCGCGGTCCTATGCGCCATGTGCCCAGGAGCCGAGGCGGTTAGGTGCTGGCGCACCCTTAACCGTCCTACGGTTTGTACCGGTGCGCGGTTGTGTACGGGACTGAGTTTTTACGCTTAAATGAGCGTGTGAGCCAGGTTTGCTAAGCAAGGGTGCGATTTGTAGAACTAGAGACAGCAAAGTTGAAGAGGGAGACTTCAAGGAGGCTAACTTCTTCATTTTTTGACCGATTGAGGTGTCCAAAGAGCCCAGACAGGGGTTTGGGAAGCCATTGGAGCAGTCGGTTTGTCATTTTGAGCATTGTAAGGAATGTTTTTGAGCACTTTGAGCAATTTAATAATAATGATCCATTGGAAGCTGGACCAGGAGATGTAGACCGGAGTGGGGTGAACTCCTTTATCAAGTTGTTGTGTTTATGTGCTGATGTTCATTGTTTATGCTGCTGTCTATGTGTATTTTTCATAAGTAATCCTTAATTTATGTGTTGCAAATTGATCCTGTTTCTTTAAACACATAACATTTCACTTGAAATAATTATTCAAGTTTTTCAAGTCTTCTTCAATTTTAGATCAAGTTGGTATCAGAGCACTGGTTTTGAAGACTTGATTGTTTGCAAGTTTTGTTTCTGATGCTCACAAGGTTGAAACTCACAAGAGGAGAAGGTCAACTTGTGGAGCCAGGTTCTTATCCGATGAGGAGGAAGCAGTTTCATTCACCGAAGTTGCAGAGAGACATTCACCAAGCATGGCACATGCATAAGATCATGAACGTGTTCCGAATGAAGAAGAAGACTTCAGGCATACTATCATACAGATGAGAGATATGATGAAAGTCATAATGGAACAGACCATGATGTCGCAGGGTGAAGGCTCTAACCCTTCAATGCATAAGGGAGGCGGTGGTGACAAGACTCCAGGCAGAGATGGAGGGAATGGTGCTTCTCCACCACCCTCTCCTCCTCCATCATCTTTTTCTTCTTCTTCTTCTACCAGTTCGAAACATCTTCCCAATGGGCATGGTAAAACTCCTTCGCAAATTCCTTCATTAAAGCTTGATATAAAATTTGAGTTGCCACTTTATAATGGAGAAGTTAACGCTGAAAAGTTAGATAACTGGATACGTCAAATTGAAGTCTATTCTAGAATA
>JASDQU010945499.1:17826-30121 GCA_032191745.1 Picea mariana
ATTTGACATTTTACAATTTGTAAAGTTACAATTTGTAAAGTAAATTTATTGAGAATAATTACACTAGACTAGGGTTCTTCATGAAATATGTAGGAGCACAAGGATATTTATAAGAAATATGTCTATTTAATGGAGGTCCTTGGTTCAGGCATTCCCAATAATTGGTTTGCACTTGGAGTAGAGGGTAGGATCTAGAGAGCAAGTGCAAGTGGCTTTAGAATCCATTTTAGCATGTGGTGAATCAGTGAGATTTATAAAAAATTTAGTATGATAATTTTTAAGGGAAAGGTATTTTTACTTTGAATCAGGTCAAAGATCACCTTACTACAAATATTTGGAAGTAAGGATGTAAATCAACATTGTTAATTGGGCTTGAAGGTGAAAATGGACATCTATGGAAAGTTTAAATTGATTGTTTGAGAAAGAACTATATGAGACTAAAAGATGAAGCATAGAATCTCACATGGGAAAAAATAAATCTGGAGGGGAGGACACAATGAGGCTTGGTTATGGAGATTTGTTTGTAACTAGTATTAAAAAATGTTCATCATGTTGGAGTCTATTTTGAAGCTCAAAGATCCAATGGAAACCTGAATCTTCATATGGTTCATGCTTATGAACAAGTTTCCAAACTAGGATATCTAATAGAGGAAAAATAAACAAGGGCTTGGGGATCTATATTTTTTGTAAAATCTACGATGAAGATGCATTTATCATATATTGATCTCTATCCCTTATGCTTAACATGTCTCGAAGGGAGTACAAGTTTTTATAGGTATTCCAAACATTTGGGAAAAAAATCAGTGGAAGCATACCATGGATTTAGGGCACTTCCATGTCTCAACATGTGGGAAATATGGATAGCTAAGAGCACCCAAATCTTTGAGGATAATCACATTCCCACTTTTGAAATTTTCTCAGAAGTACAATCTATGATTTAAAGTATCACGATTCCTGTAAAGAAAAGGTTCCTATATGTTTTTGGAGAAGTTGTCAAATTATAAGATAAAAGCATGGATATTTTTCAATGGAGAAAAGAATGGATATCCTAAATTTTGTGGTGTTGGAGGCATTTTTTTCTTATCAGATGCCCATTATATAATTTTCAAGACTAGTTTAGGGTCTTCCTCTAATAATTTTATGGAGTTGATGGCATTGAAGCTATTATTCACATTCATTAAAGATAGAAATTCCCTTCAAATTATGATATATGGTGACTCCACTCTGGTGGAGGAAGGGAAGAAACCAACTTCATGACATAGGTCTTAGGCCTTTGGATGACCAACTTAGTATGATAGTTCGATCTTTTATTTTTATTTCCTACTCTAATATATTGGGGGATTTGAACTTATAGGCTTTCAAAGGAGGGTTAGTAGAACACTAATGGTTTTTGGGCTATAGAAGATTTCATGGATGGGAATTGTTTTTCATTTGTGACTTCTGACTTGTTCCTTTTGTAGTATTTTCATATTTTGGTTTGTGTTATTATTTTATTCACATAGTTTGGTTTATGTTATGATTTTATTGATTTATACTAACTTTGTAGCTTCTTTCTGTTCTAAAAGTTAATGTACAATTTGTACAATTATTATATGTTATGTTTTCCAATCAAATTGTAATAACTATTATTTATGAGCTTATATGAACTGTAATTATGTTTGAGAAGAGGTTTGAACTGTAATTATGTTTGAGAAGAGGTTCTTTAGTTATAGGATCAATTTCTATTTTTTAAATCTTGTATTCAAATCTAGTTTCACAATAACTACATGATTTTTTTTATGTAGTGCATCCACATGCGAGAAAATATAAATTAATTGTTTTTGGAAAATTAAAATTAGAAAAATCAGTACAATAATAGTTTCATTATAATTAAATTTAAAAATATCAAATAATATCGTAAAAATAAATGACAACAAACAATATTATTAAAATATTGAAAAGGAAACCCAGGAATGACAGGGATGAGAGGGGTGATCAGAGATAGTTGCAGAAACATAATCCAACTGTACGTTGAGAGTTTGGGAAACTCAACCAACAACGAAGTGGAATTTGGAGCCCTCGAGCTCGAGCTCGAAATTCTAAGTCGCGAAAGGATGACCAACACTATCGTGGAAGGTGACTCCACCTTGGTCATCAACACGATGAAGAGGCTCCAAAATAGCACTAGAGTGGGAAAAGTAAAGAGACACTGGCTCTTGGCACACTCCCTACAAAAAAATTAGAAGCACATGCAAACGATTAACATAGTGGAGTTCCGTTGGGTGGCTTGGCGGACAGAATTGCCAATGAGGGGGTTAGAAAGGATGGACCGATACTAGATACTACCTGGCTCAACATCTCGGAAGGACAATTCAGAATGGACTGCCTCCAACTAGCGACAAAAGAATGTGACATCAACTTGAGCACGTAATGTCACATCGAGGAGGGCAACAAAAGATGTAGAGGTCGGAACGAAGGACCCAAGTAGTAGATGACTGCCCAACACACGACCACCAATCACAATGCAGGATCAAATTATACAACAGGCGAGGGTACGGCAACAAGGTCGTGTCAACAGTAACATTTGTGGGGAAAGACCGTGGGAAAGTATCGACAACATTCAGTAGGCAACAAATGACATAAGGCAAGAGAGTTTGACACAAACCAGTATCGACCCACCATGCGAAATATCGGGTACAAGGAGATGCTCATTAGGTTATCAAGCGAGCAAGGGCAAGGGACCATATAGGGATAGCGGTGGATTCATCATGATCATACGAATCGTGACAGGGAAAAAGGACAGGAAGGTTCACCTCTACGAGCAGACCATTCTTAGAAAGACGAGCCCACAGCAGAGAAATCTCAATAAGAGATGAAACAACAAGAATATATGTAAACAAAAGAGTGCAAATGCAAGAACCACCATAGACACAAACATAGGAAATAGGTTGAGAATCCAGCAAAGGAGCTTCCATAGGCTAGACACGATGGTACAAATGAAGTGAACGCATGACAAAAGGAACCCCTTAGGGAAGGGAACTCAGAACAATCCCCGACGGGTTTCAAGGATGGAGTAGGTGACCAAAGATGCGAAGAGAACCTTCCACACCCTAGTTGCACCGAAAGGGAAAGTGACCATTAACCGTCTGGAAAAGGAAATCAAAAGAAGTCGCAAGGGAAAAACATGGGATGCTCTGACCCAGGAAACAGACTAGGTAACTAACCTAGGAGCCATGCAACCCAGGGAAACCCTCTACCACAAAACGATGGAGATGGCGTGGCAAGCAAAGATGATGATTAGCAGGATGAGCTCAGAAAGGGATTACGCCAGACGGGAGAAAAACGAGGAACACATGAAACTGTTGAATGAAATCCTGAGACACCTCAATGGTTTGGAAACCATTACCAGACTGTTAACTGAGGTCGAGAAGGTCCAGCAAGCCAAGATTGAGCGGTTGGATTCTCAAATCCACCTCTACCTACGCTACGTCCATCACATGGACATCACGTCGGCCGACGAGAGCGGAGTGTCAGCACACATAAAAAAGACTCACATGGCCTCCCAAAAGGAGGAGAACAAGGGCCAGGCTGATGAAGGAAAGAGGCATATCATCATCATGGACTAGTGCCTCATTAGTCTATTGGAGATCAGTGGGGTCAGTCCTACGTCTATTTAAATCTATGTTTCTCTTTTTTATGTCTGTTGTAATTTTTTTGTCAACAACTGTATATGGTAGGACTGGGTTGGTTTCCCATTGTGGCAGTCTAGTCATACCCGTTGCTCTTTTCAGACAACGCAACTGGGGAACCTCTAGCCTAGTTTACTTTTTGGCAGACGAGGAAGTTCCCCTTTTTTGTACTATAATTTCCTTTTAGTAATACAAACTCCTAAACTCACTTAGAAAAAAAAAATATTAAAAATAATAGACAATTATTAATAAAATATCATGTAATTAAATTTAAAAACATTAAATAATATTACGAAAATAAAATAAATAACACCAAATAATATTATTAAAATACTAAAAAAGCAAATATTTATTAATAAATTGACATTTTAATTTTTTAAATTACTAAATATTATTTATTTATCTTATTTTTAACCAACAAGATTTTACAAACAATTAACAAATTTAAAATACACACTATAACGAGTGTTTATTCCACAGTTACCACATTTACAAGATTAGTAACATAGTTTGGAATTTAAAAATTTAGAAAATGAAAATTAAATATTATTACTAATTAAAAATAATATAAAAAAATTGATTAATCATTTTAAAGAGATAGATGATAATATGCTTTAAAATTTTATTTATCTTATTTTTAAGAAACAAGATTTTACAAACCATTAACAAATTTAAAGTACACACCATACACATAAACAATTCTAATTAAAGTACACACTATACACATATAAAAAATTCCAATTTTAACAAGTGCTTGTTCCATAGTTACCACATTTGCAAGATTAGTAACATAGTTTAATATGTTTTAGAATTGTATTTATCTTATTTTTAACAAACAAGACTTTACAAACCATTAAAATTTTTAAAGTACACACAATACATAAACAATTCCAATTAAAGTACACACCATACACATATAAACAATTCTAATTTTAACAAGTGTTTGTTTGCAAGATTAGTAACGTAGTTTTCAATTTAAAAACTTAGAAAATAAAGATTAAATATTATTACTAATTGAAAAAAGTTTGCAATTTAAAAATTTTAAAAATAAAGATTAAATATTATTACTAATTAAAAATAATATAGAAAAATTTGATTAATCTTATAATGTTTATAAATGATAATATATTTTAAAATTTTAGTTTTTATTTAGTTTCAACATTTTATTTAACTTTATTTTATTTTTATTTAATATTAAAAGAAATATTAAAAAAATTTAATTTATATAATTTAATTTTTTAATTTTTAATTAAAATTAAATTTAATTGTCTTCCTCATGAACTCCCTCACCCATTGCTCCAAGCCACTGCTTTACACCAAGGAGACCAATTAAATTTAATTATACCCAATAGATCTTTAAAATTAATTAAATTTTAAATATAAATATATTAATACAATCAAAATATTTAAAAAATAATAAAAATAAAACCTTTTAAATTGCTCCCTCACCCACTTCTCTATACCAAGTAGACCAATTAAATTAGACAAATTAAATTTATTTGTACAAAGTATTTTTAAAATTAATTAAATTTTAAATATAAATATATTAATACAATCGAAATATTTAAAAAAAAAAAAAATAAAGCCTTTAAATCATATATATTAAAAATTTAATCAAAATAAATAAATTAAATTAAATTTTCTTATAAAATATAATATAAACTAGCACAACCGATTAGCGGCTGGAGAACGTCGAAAGGGTTCGATTCAGAACAAGAGCTATGACTGAGTCGACTTTAACACAGAGTGCACATAAACAACACGACATAAATTACCCCATGCTTGTTGAAGGTATGGTAGGATTTGAGTGCGTTCTGGATAATGACAGGTGAATATTAAACGTCTGTGCAGGTCATGGCATCAAACGACCTTTCATATATAAAAAATGAATGAGTGCCACCAAAATGAAACGTGTGCATAGTGTTTTTTAATGATATAAATGTGGCATGCATATATTTTAATCCTCCTTAATCATTTGAACGTCGCAATTATGTGTTTTTACAGTAAATTTATAATGTGATTAGGTATATGTAAAAAAGTAAACATGTTAACGGATGCCTTCATAAATGCAAGGAAGTTATGAACAATAAATCTCACGCATTGATTTTGGAGGACGACTAAGAATATGTCAGCATCTTCAATGCTTAGCCATCAGATTAGAATTTAAGATTAAAAGATCATTAATTGTGCCCATTGTCAATAGGTGTACGCCTTTCCCCGTAATAAAACCATTATATATAGACAGTATAGTTTGAATTAAAAAACCCTTCATTACCAAATTCTTTCTTCGATCTTAAATAAAACTTAAATAAAAAATATCTGTAATGTATGTCAGCGAATTAGTTGTAGTGCCATACCATGTAATGTAATTCAGCTTAATAGTTGCAATGCCATACCATGAAAAAATAATGAAAATAAAACTGCATTTGTATATGTAAAAAAACGTTATTCTTCAAAAGCACTTCTTTACCAGTACAGTAATCCAATTCAACTTTTTTTTGGTTCAATCAACTACTTCAATGAAAATTAACAGTGATCTCATTCAACTACATGCTTGGTGTACAGTGACATACTAGAGAATGCTGAAAGAACTTGGTGCTCGGATCAACTAAACACGTTTTACAAATCTATAAAAACACCCCCTATGTTTCAACAAGTACTCTAACGTCCAATAACAACAATTTCTCAATGGGTTATACCCTTTATTTCCATGGCTCTATGGGCTATATTTTTATTGAACTCTAAATTAAGGAATTGCAGTCAATATAGAGATTACAGGGAAGGCGAGGAGTGGGGACAACCAAGAGTTCATGTGCCCTGGGCACTCGGATTCCATTAAACTTTTCAGACATATCCAAATCCTGTCCATCAGAAAGCCTCCAGTCAAAACAGTGCACTAGCTGTGCCACTGCAAATTCTACAACAAGCATTCCCAACTGCTCTCCTAGGCATCCTCTCCTGCCTGCTCCGAACAGAATCCACTCACAATTATGGACCTTTTCATCCATGGAGCCACCTTACATGAATCACTCCGGCGTGAACCTTTCAGCATCCTCCCATGACTTTGGGTTCCTCCTGATTGCCCAAATATTCACTAAAACTCTTATGTTTTTGGGGATTTCATAGCCCAACACATTGTAGGCTTCCACAGATGCGTGGGGAGTAGCAAGCGGCCCCGATGGGTGCAGTCTAAGCATTTCTTTCACCACAGCTTGTAAATAAACGAGACATGGAAGATCAAATTCACGTACCATCCGCTCCATTCCAATACATGTTCCAGCTCGTCTTGAAGCTTCTTGAGAATGGGGAGGTTCCTCAACAATTCAGACATTGCCCACTTTATGGCTGTAGATGACATGTCCGTGCCGGTTAACATATCCTGCCATCATCAATACATCAACACAATATCAAACGATGATACGCTCTATACAATCATGTTTAGTTATTTAAAAGCGTCCATTGAAATCTAATGTTTATCAGCACCGATTTTTACATACATAAGCGACGGCCTTTATATTGTTTCGTGTGATTTGGAACTCCATATCTTTATCAGTAGAAGATGCAAGAAAAACATCTAAGAGATCTCGTGGAACATTGGGATCATTATGCCCAACGTGTTTGTCTATTATTTTCTCTAGAAAGGCGTCCTGTATGCTATGTACGTTCTTCAAGTGACGATTGAGACCTTGCAGATCCATCTAGGCCAAGTATGGTATACAATCTATGATATTGAAAGCGCCAGCTAACAGAAGACTTTCCTTGAGCATTGAAATGATTCTTCTGCTACCAATGGAATCTTGATCTGAAAACTTTCGACCGAAGATCATCCTGCACATTATAGTGTTTGTAAGGGTTGACACCATTTTGCTGATATTCACGGGATCATCTAAATTAATAATAGATCGAATCATAGCAGAGACTTCCTCTTCTCTGATAATGATCATTTATGTCTATATATAGGATTTTAATTGATTATTAGAGATTGTATATGTTGTTGCATTGTATTCTTAACCCCTTGTAGGTTAGATTTGGGAGGAGATCTATGATCTAAGAGGCAACAACAAGTGGAAGAGGTCTACGTCAACCATAAGGATTCAAGGTGCACTCATTAACCTTCTCTTCTCTCTTTCTCTTATCACTTAGTCTAGATTGTTTTGGGGCAGATTAGAGATAATTCAATCTTTTAAGCGAGTTATCACTCTACATATTCCTTAGACCCATTTTAGGGGGAATTTTCGTATCAACTCGGGAGTCTCTCTAGGGTCTTAGTGAGATATTTTGGTTTGATTTTACTTTCAGTTTCTTTTTTAGTTTTCTAAGTTTTCTGAGTTAGTTTGGGTCTCTCGTCACCTCCCAAGTGCCTACCAACCTCCCTTACCCAGTTGTTTGTCCAAACTTTTTCTTTTTTTGAAACTTTACAAAGGTGTACGTGCATTGTTTTCTATATAGAACGCGTACATATGCGTCCTGCACAGTATATAGCCAACTTACATACATAGGATGCTCATTCATAACAAACATCTATGTGATTTGGGAGTGTTTTTAATAAGAATTTTTCTTTCCTGGCAAGAATCTTTATTCTTATCAGGCCTTCCTGAATCCTTCAGGATCTTTGTTGATTGTGTTTGGTTGTGTTAAAGACTCGGTTTATCTTGCAATTTGTAAAGAAACTTTGTTGGACTTCCTTATTTCTTTTGTTGGATTTAAAGGTTAAGGGTAAAATTATAAGTGTTATATCCTCTTGTGGATTCGCGTGTATCCATACTTTTAAGTACTAGCTTAGGGTCTGGGTTAGTATTGGGTTTGCTTTCCCTTTCCCTTGTTTGTGCTTTGAAAAATGAAAAAATAGCATTTACTTGTGATTTTTTTTCTAAGCATTCAAAAATATTGTTCCTTGTTTGTGCTTTGAAAAATGAAAAAATATCATTTACTTGTGATTTTTTTGTCTAAGCATTCAAAAAAAATGTTGTTTCATTTAGTTATACATTTTGCTTTTGTATTTATAGCATAGGTTGTTTATTACAAAAGAAAAGAGTTCATTTTCCAAAGTTCCTGCTATTTACTTGAAAGTTTAGTAGTTTTCATTTGCATTGTGAAACAAAAAGCACATTCTAGGAAACTTTTTCATTTTGGTATCTTGGACTATATTTCGAAAAGTTTTCACTTACAGAGTTTAAAAGCCATTTTTCAGTTGTAGAACATAGTTTTATTTTTGCATGAATGTTCTAAAGATTTTATTTCTTCTCTTTCGTCTCTTGAAAAAAACCATAAGTTGCATGCCTGTACCCTTTTGAGAAAATCGAGCCACTTAAAATCAATGATTACCAGTAAAATGAACTAGACCTTTGTTTGTAGGGTTCACCAAGTAGTCTAGGCGTTAGGGCCTTGAAATAGGTGTGGAGAGGAAACTCTTCAAGGCCGCTTAAAAAAACATAAGAGTCTGTGATAGGGAGTGTGAAAGTCCAGTTTTGTAAGAGTCATTCGGGACCCCCCTCTAACACATGGGATAAACACGAGGTCTCGTGAGGAAAGGTAGAGGAGATAACCCCTCCAAAGTTGGACCAAATGTAGTGGGGATCATATATTGAGGGTTGTTCTTGGAATTTTCGTTGATCACATTTGACTACAGATCCTAATGGACCTCGAATCCATTCGATATCCTCATTTTTCTTCAAGACCATTTGCCTTTGGTACCCTTGAAAGGCTTCAGAATTTGTTATCCTTCTCCTTACAATAAGCCCAACTATCAACTGTACCCTTCTGGTGACTGACTACGAGTTGGAAAGCAAGTTGCCTATTTTTAAGGACTTAGATGGGTGACTGCATGGGTATACCACGGTACCTAGGGTAGACATCGGATTTCACTTTGGAGACTATACCTGAAGGGTGTTTTCGTGTTCGAGTTACACTTGCATCGATAAGTTTCTCTAGTGTCAATTGACGTAATTGTTTGTAATAAACCTCAATTTTTCCATAATTTTTTTTTTTTTGCATGCGACATAAATCTCTCATTTCGTTTTTATGTTTATCGATAAAGGGAAAGAACTCTTCCTTTTTGTTAAAATTTTGATGAGATAACTTAAATTCTTCCTCTCACGCCTTATCACTCCTACATCAATTTAACTTGCTTTGGGGTAGAAGACTTGCTAGGATAAGTCACTAAGGACTCAACATTTTCTTTGGTCTCAAACCTATTCACATGTATATAATTCCCATATAGTAAAATAGACTTAAGGCTTATAATCCAAAATCTCTCTTTAGTTAAGGGATTCCTATGTTTTGTGCATCAGACTATTTTGATTTGTTCCTTGAAAATTTAATTCACCCGATATGCATATAAAACCATGGGTCGAGCCTATACCCCACAGCTGTAACTAAGTGACTTAGTGTTTTGCGTTGAACATCCATACTCATAGCCCTAATTCTAGCTGGGTCCCTCGACGATCTACCCATGATTAGTGATGACTCTGATACTGTTACTTAACAGAGTTTGAGTAACGAGTTCTTGTAACGATCTTCGAATTAACTAAACAATATTCCAACGAGCCTTCCTCGAACAATAGGTTCACGGTAAAATTACAGTTGAGGTGTACGAGTTTCCAACTCATCGGGTCTCGAAGGGATATATTATTTCGCCATCTCTCGATGTGAAAAGATGGTCGACTGTCATAAGGGAATTAAGGCTACGTATTTACCAATTAATGGTAGTTCTATGTGTGCGAATTACGATACTATCGCCTGGCTAATCTTCCATTCTAGTAATGCCAACTCGGCCCTCATCACATGGGTCCGTTGTCCTTCGTACCTTTGGCATTTAACCGAGTAGTTAAGGTTCTTATTAGGGTTTTCCATGTACCTACTGTTTCATTGTAGAGCCCTTTCGAGAGGCTCTGCATGCTATGTTTTCTTCTCCCTGAAACATGTTGATGGTTCGGGAAAAAAGTTACCCGGTGGAACGACGTAACCAATTGTCGCCCTGGTAAGCTTCCACTAACCTAGGTTCTGGTTATTAAACGAGGTTTTGTTCTTCTTTTCGTCTGTGCCATTCTACGAAGCCTCTCCACTGAGGACTGTGTGGGTTTGGTTTGGTGTGTACACTGTTGGGAGGATTCGTTCTGGCGATAGTGAGAATGGTAACTAGATGCGAACTGGTCGACTCCCTCAAAACCAGGTAACAATGTTTCTTTACTGTTTTGTCCAACTCTTTTTAAAGATCCTCTGCATGTCGCCTCCTCATCCCAACTTACAGTAACCCCATCTCCGGCATTGTGTAAGGGTTAACGTGTATAAAGCATCCTTAGTACTCATAGGGTTATCGTTGTTCTTTCCTTAACTCCATGCCTGGTAGCTTAGTAAGACTGCGCAGAAGTTGGTTCTGTAGGGTAAAAACCCATACAGTAAACTGTGTGTTGTACTTTGTTTGGCGAAAGGAAAGGAGATTCTCTCCGATTTTATAACGGTTCTTTGCCTTCGGTGATAATGGTCGAACTGGATTTTTATATGGAAGTCTACCATCCGGTAGGTCATCCCAACCCACTGGGTGGTTGATGATTGTAGTTTCCCCTTAAAGATTGTTTGTAGTTACCATTCGGTATATGCGTATCTTTATTTATTTTGCAAGTTATTCACATCATGCATTTGCTTAAGTCTGTAACATATTGGTATAACGTTTTCCTGTTCATCCTGTTGGTATCATTTACCAGTATGTGTGAAAACCCATTCACAACCTGGCATTCGATAAGGAAGTTAAATCTGTATTCACTGCTTTATTACTCTGTATGGAGACATGCATATCACGCGAGTTCCTTTCGCAGTTATGATTTTGCAAATGTCATTGTGTTGTTATTGCTTCTTGTTTATTTCTTGAGAATGGCGTTTTTATGATAAGGTAGCCAATCTAATAATGAGACCCTGTTTTTGCTGCGAGRACCCATCAGGTCATTTAAGCYCACTCCTCCCCTTCCGGGGTATCGATGGCTCGCGGTTATGACTGGCATCATTCTTATGTCCATTCGAGATAAGTTTTACTCTTTAGATATTGGTACCTTCGTTATCTTATAAGATTTTTCATGTTCAATAATTTAAATATCATTGGTTTTCTATTTGACTAAGAAAACACGTCTCGTCTTTCTTGCAGGATTACAGGGTTGCTGCGATGGAGCGAACCACGCCCTGTCCAAGAAAGGTACTTGGGTTCCACTTTTCCTCTCTTAAGCGAATACCCTAGATATCTAGGCATAGATATGATTCTGACCTGTAATGTAAATTATCAAAGGGAGAAATTGATCAGCTTTTCGAAGATGGTTGTATCGCTATTTTTGTAGCTTCAATTTAAAGAGGGACAAAGGAACTCAAAAATCATGTTGTTGTGTAGTAGAGGGTAATAGTAGGGCTATACCGTTACTCCATGAATTTACAGTAGACTTAGATGGAAAATCGATCAGTTTCTTTCTTCCAAGATAATAGGTCTGATTATACATTTATCTCTAGAATTAATAATAACATGTATCTATGTATCAAGATTCTGTCTTGTACCCTTTTTCGCTTTACTTTGGATTTCTATGTTTATTTCTATGGCTCTTCCTTTTTTCGATTTTACTGCAGTGAGTTTATACGTAACAAAATGT
>JASDQU010945500.1:2562-26957 GCA_032191745.1 Picea mariana
ATATATATATATATTCAACATCATCTAAATTGTTCATTTTTTACAAAATGGAAAATCATGGTCAATATAAAAAGAGACAACAAGTGCCCTAACAAAAAAAGAATCCATATTATGTCCTAGAGACAAAATGGAAACAATTGGTCAATCATTGACAAATTGCACCATCGCCACCCTCAGGAGCATCCTAGAGATCAATATTTCTTCTCTTATTCGAAGAAGCACCTTAAGAGGTTCTAGGCATGGGCGTGCTTCGACACTCTGGAGACTGTAAAAGGAATAAACATTGCTATAAGTTTTTTTTATCAATGAATTAATAAACATGAAATATGATACTTTGTAATTTAACCTAAGACAACTCACTGCATATGCTATTGTCATTCGTGAGGGTATTACCCTCCTCCACAACCCTAGTCTCTCTACAATTCTCCCTTGCATTAGTTACAAGGATCAAGTCAAGAAAATTAAACAAATATGTGTAAAATCAAATTCATGAAACATAAATATTATCATCAATCCATTATCTCACCGTGAATATCTCAGGCCTCGATGGAGATTCACTAGTAGATGGAGAAATAGGTTGTACAAATTGCTCTGAGACAACCTCTACTATGGAAATATCGGTCGATGGGGATGATGGAAATGTTGGGGGTGGATTGCGATGGTCACCCACAGGCTATACCAGTGATTGAAACTCCCTAGGCATGGAAAAGGTAGACCCTAAAGAAACACCCAGGTGCCCAGGGAGTGCAAAAGCACTATAACTAGCAAATATATCTACAACCTGCATACATATTAATAAAATTGAACTATTAGTAGCAACTAGTAAAATTCAAAAACATAAACACAAAGAATTTTAGAATTATACGATATTTAACTCTACACATGATACCTGTGACGCAGGTGACTTATCCTTCCTAGAAGGACAGTCCCCGATGTTGCCTACTCCCAAATCCTGTTGAAACATGAGAACATTAAAAAATTGAGTATGCCATAAAATAAAGAAATGACTAAGGTGAATTTATCATATCTGACACATACCTGAGTGTGAGGTGCACCCAATGAACGCGAAGCCTCTACTGCTGCATCGGTGTTGGGGATAGGAATTTTTGCATCCTTCGGTGTAGAGGGTCTACTGCTAGGACATAACAACTACAAAATAATATACAAATATCAATATAAATACAAATAATGCAAAATAAATATATAACAATGAAGAAAATAAAGAGGGTTACGATACTAACCTCCTCCATGAAGCTATGTTGTCCACTGGGATCTATAGGCCCATATCATGTATGTCCGTAGATCGAGCATCTATGAGGTTCACATGGATTTATACTATTTCCATGTGTCCTCTCCTCACTGTAATTTGACATGCATGATGAACCTCCAACCCCTCTATCAATGTCACTGACAGACACCTCTTACCTAGATACTGAAAGAAAGCTATTGTGTTGCACTAGGCTACGAGTCAATGATGAAATGGATATATTCACCTGTTGAAAGCTCTCTACAACATGAGGATGTTGGGTATGGGGGTCAAGCCTTCGACTGGGGGGATGAGGACCTAACATGGAGTCTCGCCTGACATGTTATCTGTCTTGTGCAGACCCTAGACCCACCCCCTGGAATTCTCCAATGTCAAAGTAGTTGACATGCTTACCCATAATAAACTCAGTCCATAATTTTCTCATAAAATATAAGGGCACCTCCCTATTATCGCAGGGAGGTTTATCAAAAACCATATACCACCTATCCATCCAATTTTAACTAATTTGGGGATGGATGCACTAGTCATTGGAGATGCGTTTCTTGTTCAATGGTAATTCTTGTCTATTTCTAGGATTCCTAAAAATAAACAATATTTGTGGTTTTGAAATGCCCATCTCTTTCACTTGGTTTTTGTCCAAATCAATGTTGTAGTACTCATACATTCTTGCCCTATAATCAGAAATAGAGGTCAATTTCCCTTAGACACTTGCAATGGAATTCACAATGATGACCAAAGAAGTGGTCAAGGAGACTTGTAACATCCCTAGCCACCCACTGGCCAGGGTATGCTACCTTCAATCCCACCCTTGGACTTCGTACTCTTATTGGTACATTCTTTATTTAATAAGAATGCATATGATAAAATATTTAACAACATGCACAACAATATCTATCAAGCATGCATAATCTAAGATTTAGTTAAACGATAATTAAAATACACATTGGAATACATTCATACACATATAATAATATCACAATAGAGAGCACTTATATTTATAAAAAGGAGACACCAGCTAGTTACAGACCAAGGATGTTCCACCCAACCATAGACACCACTGCTCCAAATCTCAACAGCAGTGTCACCCCCTAAGATAGGGATATGAATCCATAAGGATGGTTCCAGAGTGTACTTGGGTTACCAAACCAGTCAGCTCGAAATCTATCATAGGTTTCCTAGCACCCACAACAATCCAAGAACCCAAATATCTTCCACCTAGTCTACACCACCCAATAGAATGGACCTCACCCTTCTCTGTAACGCAATCCTTCTCCTTTATCCAGGGCCTCCAGCATAGCTAGTCTAGAATATCAGTGCTGGAACTCTCAGGACTCACAGTTGTTAGAAAAATAGGGCACATGCAAACGCATCTCAGGCATACAGGCCCCAAGTCATGGCTGGATTTCACCAGCAACCATTATAACCAACTATCTCGTGGCTAATCTTCAACAGTTCCTTTCCCTTTACCCAACTGATACGCAGGTGGGAATGGATCAATGAATGGGTGAGTGAATGCATGAAAGGGCATGAGGGAAATAATGATACAAATGCTGGAGTGAAGGAGCAGACGGGCCAACGACCAACCCCACAATCATACCATGGATGGGTTTAAGTATTTTCGTGGGGAATCAAGAACCTCCTAACCTTCCCCAAGAAGATCACGTAACCGATCCCCTCCCTTAGGAAAAAAGGGTAATTAGCATAGGATTACAAATTTATCCCCTCAAGCCCCCTCTCTTGTGGAATCATATCCCCCTATAACTCTAGTCCTTATCCGTCTAGCAGCCAACGATGTGTTTATTATTAATAATGATCAAAACATTACATTTATTGGACATACTGGCCCTTTAGTAATTGTTTGGGCACTCAGGCCTCTCATCATTGTAACAATACATTATTTAAAATGGGGGTTCGAAACCCAGTGTGTTACATCCTGTCCCCCTTATCTTGGCATTGTCCTCAGTGCATATACAAAATAGAGATCAAAATATCAAATTTATTCAAGAAATTGTGGGTACTATGCCCGCATGTCATCTGCATGCTCCCAGGTAGCATCTTCAGGACCCTAGTAGGTCGACTAAACTTTTACCATCTCTATAACTCGATTCTCGAGTATTTTGACCTTTATGTCCAATACCCACACTGGTTGAACTTGAAAGTCTCCCTCTGTCTCTACCTGAATCACATGCCAATCAATAACATGGTTAGGGTCATGTACATATTTCTTTAGTAAAGATACATGAAATACATTATGCACATTCATGGAAGCAGGCAATTCAAGCATGTATGCAACTGGCCCTATTCTTTCCAATATTTCAAATGGACCATAGAATCTGGCTGCCAACTTTGTACAACTACCCAATTTTAAAGAGCTTTTCTTGGGCTTCACTTTCAAAAGTACATGCTCCCCTACTTTAAATTATCTAGTTGTCTTGTTCTTGTCTGCATAAACCTTTTATCTATCCCGAGCTGCCTTTAAATTTTCCTTGATCTTAATCACCTGGTCTTCCATGTCCTTGAGCAAATCCGGTCCAAGTACCACTCTATCTATTGGGTTGTCCTAGCTTATTGGAGTATCACATTTCCTACCATACAAGGATTCAAATGGGATCATTCTTAATGAATCTTGATACCCATTATTATATGCAAAATCAACCAAGTGTAAGTAATCTTCCCACTTAGATGGCTTATCCATCACATACATCCTCAACATATCTTCAATTATTCGATTGGCCCTCTCTGTTTTCCCATCTGTCTAGGGATGATATGCGGTGCTAAAGTTTAGATGTGTGCCAAATCCTTTAAAAAATCCCCTTTAGAAATTGGAGGTAAACTTTGTATCTCTGTCCGAGACGATTGTCCTAGGTACCCCATGCAACCTAGAAATTTCCTTCATGAAAATTTCTGCAATATTAGTCGTTGTATGTGTTGTCTTCACATGCACAAAATGAGAAACCTTTGTTAATTTTAACACCACCACCATGATTGAATCATGTTTCTTATTCATTATGGGTAATCGTGTAATGAAATCCATGGTGATCACTTCCCATTTCTTCTCTGGGATTGGAAATGGCTGTAACAACCCCACTGGCTGCCTATGCTCAGCCTTCACCTTCTAACATTCCATACATCAAGTGATGTAATCAACAACATCCTTCTTCGTTCTCGGCCAAAATAGCTGGCTTCTTATTGATGTAATTGTTTTCTGGTAACCAGGATGTCTGTCATAAGGAACATCATGCATTTCCTTCAGTACCAAATTCCTCAGTTCTCCCTAAACTAGGAACATAGATTCTATTTTTATACATGAGTAATTCGTCTTCCTTTATCTCATACTCATTTATTTTCTACTATACATTGCCTTGCTGTAATTTTTCATTTACCTGTAGGTAATGCTGATATGTAACAAGACCATCTAAAATTCTTCTCTTCAATTATGATTGATGCATACTAACAAAAGTAGCATGCACGATATGCACTCTTCTACTAAGTGCATCGACAACTTTATTCTCCTTTACTTTGATATGCTTGATATCAAAGTCATATTCACTTAAAAATTCCAGCCATCTTGTTTTCCTAACATTCAATGTCGGTTGTTCAAAAAGATACTTCAGGCCAATGTGGTCTGTCCTTAATTCGAATTTCTTCTCCATGATATAATGCCTCCACGTCCTCAAGGTGTGGACAATGGCATCTAGTTCCAAGTAGTGGGTGTCATAGTTCCTCTCATGTTCCTTCAACTTTATGGACTCATATCCAATGACATGTCTATTTTTTGTGAGGACTCCCCCAAGTCCTTCCTTACACGCATCTGTACATAGCATAAAACTTTCATTTAGATCAACAATCTTTAACATAGGTGCACTAGTAAGCAATTCTTTCAACAGATTAAAATTATTTTCACACTTGAGTGTCCATTAAAATTTAGTTCCCTTCGTTTTCAAGGAAATGATGGGATGAGCAATATTAGAGAACCCTACTATCAACCTTCTGTAGTATCCAGCTAATCCCATAAAATATCTGACGTCTGACACATTACTGGGTGTTGGCCATCCTCTAATGGCTTCAATATTCTATGGATCTATTGCTATGCCCTACTCTGAAATAATGTGTCCCAAGTAATGGATCTGCTTTTTATAAAAACAACACTTACTCAAATTGGCATACAACGGATGTTCTCTCAGTACTTGCAATACCAGTCTTAAGTGATGTTCATGCTCCTCTTCAGACTTATAATAGATAATTATGTCATCCAAGAATACTATGAAAAACTTATCCAAATAATTTCTGAATATGCCATTCATTAAGCACATGAAGACAACTAGTGCATTGGTCAGTCCAAATGGAACCACTACAAATTCATAATGCCCATACCTGGTCCTAAAGGTTGTCTTATGAATGTCTTCTTCCTTGATTCTTACCTGATGGTATCTTGCCCTCAGGTCAATTTTTTTTAATTTCTTTGCTCCTCTTAGCTGATCAAAGAGGTCATCGATTCGGGGTAGAGGATACTTGTTCTTTATAGTGTACTTGTTCAACTGTCGGAATTCAATACATAGCCTCAAGGTTCCTTCCTTTTTTTTGACAAAAAGTACTAGTGCTCCCCAAGGTGAAACACTTGGACGTATGTACCCTTTCTTCAACAATTCGTCCAACTGCATTTGTAATTCTTTTAACTATGGTGTGGTTATTATTTAAGGAATTTTTGACACTGGGGTAGATCCTGGCACTAAATCAATTGAGAAATCTATCTCCCTCCTTGGTGGCAATCCTGATATTTCTTGGAATACACCTTCAAGTTCCCGTAGCACCGAGAAATATTCAAGTCTTGTCCCCTTTGTATTATTTGGCTCTTCCACATGAGCTGCATATAGTTGACATCCTTTCCTAAAACATCTTTTCAATTGTAAGGCTGAAATCTCCCTTATAGAGATGGGTCTTGGAACTCCTTTCACAATTCTTTGTTTTCCATTTCCATCAAGACATGTAAATGTCTTGTTATGACAATCTAGGAAATCGTGATGCTTTTCCAACCAATCCATTCCAATTAGAATATCACAAGACCCCAATGGTGACATTTAGATCCATACTATTATTCATGCCATTAAGACTTATGGAACAACTTCTAACCATATCATGGATTCTTCTTTTGGTTCCAGTGGCTAACTGAACCAAACTTTCTTTTCCAAGTTTACTTTTCTCCAAATGAAATCTATCCACTATGTTAGGATCAATGTAGCAATGACTTGCTCCTGAATCAATCAAAATAGAAACAGGATGATTTATGATCTTACCTTCCACCTTGATCATATTGGACTAGTACTCTACTTGTCGATCATTTAAATCCACATAGATTATTCCCATATCTTCGATTGTTGTAGCCTCTTGGATGTTGTGCACAGTCTTCACTCTATGATTTCTATGTGGGAAATCCTTGTGCGGGTGATCTTCCTTGCATCCCCATCATTGGATTGGTGTTCTTCTCCTTTTTCCCAAGGAATCTTCCTTCTTGGAATCCCCCTTAGCATACTAATCTTGATGATTCCTATTAGGCTCATTCCTATTGAAGGGATGTTTGAATCCTTTCCTCCTCTAATCGGACTTCTCAGTCTTCTTGTTCTTCCAAGATTTTTGTAGGGATTCTCTTCCCCGGCCTTGCTCATACAAGTATATAGCCTTCCTAATGGCCTCAACCAAGGTATTAGGTTCATCATACTTGATCTTTTCCTTACAAAAGGTTGGCATTCCACTTACAAATATCTATATTTTTACCTTCTCATCACCAATGAACCTGACATATTTTAACAATCCCAAGAACTTATTCTCATATTCTTCCATAGTCATGCTTCCCAATCTGAGTTGAAAGAACTCGTGCATTTTCTTGTCATAGAAATGCTTTGAGAGGTACTCCTTCTGGAAGTACTTCTTGAACTTCTTCCAAGTGATCCTACTCTCATTAATGTGCTCCACTTGCTTCAATTGGTCCCACCACATTGCAACTTTCCCATGTAAATGGTAGGTGGAAATCCTGGCTTCCAAGTTGGATGAATAGTTATGCAACTGAAAATATCTCCTGAGCCCAAGAAACCATGCTTCAACATCATCTTCCCTTTCTCTTTCACCCTCAAAGGAAGGTGGCTTGAGCTTCCTCAGCTCTCCTTGAAAAATATCTACCTCTTGTTTACTTCTTTGGTGTCTGACAGGAGACACCTCTGGAAAGCTTACAGGATCATCCGATGCATAAAAATTTCTTTCTGAGTAAGGAGGTGAGTGGTGTCCATGAGCTCTGCTATCACTTATAGAATAACTAGCTCTTCCACGATCATCCCTTCTTTCATGGCACCCGCCTTCTTCCTCTTGTCTTGAGTTTGATCCCTTCTTCATTTGTCTCTGCAACTTATTTAATATTTGCAACACTCGATCATTTATTTGACTTTTCTCTCTCATCATTATCTTGTTGTCTTGTTTGTAGCTCTGCACTTCCATCTTTAGGCTTCTTACCGTTTCTATTAACGTTTCTTGTTCTCCTTTTCCCTTGCATCCATTGGACTCTGTCTCTGTATTACCAACTCTGGTATTCTGGCCTTCGGCCTCCTTATCATGAGTGGAGGCTCCCTTGACTTCTTCCATTTCCTCAATACACATCTTGAGATGATGTGCTTAAGCCCCTTAATTCTACAAAATGTGCAAGCGACAGTTTTTTTAGAATTACGCATATGATAAACAAAATTGTAAACAATTCTACAATTCCTTTCGCTTCTTAATGAAGAAACCCTTCTCTCCTAAGGTTGCGTTACCTATCAGTCAAGGGTCTTCAATATCGAGTCGAATTAGCTCTCTAAAACCTTGATGGTTTCATTTTGTATCTAAACACAGGCCCTTCCAGCTTTCTGGCACAGGTCCGATGGCCCCCGCGACCTTCTCCTTCGCCCTTATGAAAATATCAAAGTTGGTGTTAGTTCCTTTTCTCTTGGACCCTCCTTAGATGTGACATTAGGTGGTGAACTCATGCAGATGTGTGATTGTGGCCATGCTCAAAGGTTGCTTGGAACCAAAATATTTTTTTCCCCGCAGTTCACCTCGAGCGAGGTGACCATTGATCTCACAATATTGATGGTGCTTCTAAATGGACAACCAAGATATACCTATGGGGAACCAATGGTTCAGATTTATCTCTCCCAGATCGACAGTTTTGGTTGTTTCAAAATTTCGGACTTTAGAATTCTCAAGTCTCAAGCTTTACTTCCCTCGAAATACACGGGATTTTTCCATGCATCCTTTTGAATCAGATGGTGGGTAATTACTTCATATGATCTGACGATCACCATTTACTTTGGGTCCTTACTCGAAATCCACAGCTTCATGCCACATGTTCTCCTTTTCTGATGGTTCAGGTTTACTCTGGACAATCTTGACGTTTACTTCAGGTCTCCGGCTCTCCGGGCTTTGGGAGTTTCAAATCTCAACTCAAAACTCTCAGAGTAATTTCTCTGAAGTCCATGATCCATCGCCACGTAGATAAATACTATAAGAGGACACGTGTTCTAATCAAGTAGGTGACACATGTCACATCCTAGCTAACATTTCAATCATCCGCATGCTCAAAACTTACTAACACATGGTGCACATCTCCTTTGTCCATGTCATCCCTAGTGACATCCACAAGCCACATCACTTCGGAAATTCCAGGGTCCACATCACCTCCTAGTGATGTCATTGTGCCCCATTACTTCCGTTGTTTGGGCTTCGGGACTTCAGGATTTTCCACACTAACAGACTGCCAATTCTCCCAAACTTCGATTTTCTGAACCGACCAAATTACCACCATGTGTCTCCCTTATCGGACGACCCATATTAACCCCAGACTTCAGGACTTCGAAGGTTACCGCTACAAGGATGAATGACTACAAATCCTTTGGGCCTTCATACTTCGGAAGACTCAAACCTCAACTTTTAACGAAATGTTTTTATCTGAAGCTCCTGATCTACTGATGCTTGTCGCCCACAGATCAACGACTACGATTTATTCATGTCTTCGGATTTTGGAAATCTCAACCCTCAAACTTCAGTTTTCCCCGAAGTGCACGGATTTTTGTTGTGTGTCCTCTTGGATCAGATGACTGTGATTCACTTCGGATCTCCAAGGTCCAGAAATATCAATTCTCAACTTATCCTCTCTCTCCTTTTCTCAAAGTGCTTTCACCTGGAGCACACAATCAGTTGATGTGTGTCCTCCTATAGATCGACGGTCCTCGAATACTTGTTCTCTTTAGAGGTTCGTCGCTTGAGTAATAACATGTCACATTGTTGCATGCCTTTCAATATGTAGGGGCACGCATCGATGGTTTGTAGTAACCCACCTTTTGCCCCACAATTATCCTAACGCTGACACGTAACCCCTCTGTGAAAATGTGGTTTGGATTGTGGGACCGCCTTGGGGAATTATCTCTCATGCAACTTGGTTCCCCGCAATGCCTCCAGCTCGTTGATCTCTCTCTCCAGTGGGATCCGACGGTTTTGACCTTAACCCTTGCTTCCTTTTCATCGAACGACCCCTATTCACCTATCCTTCGATCCAAAGATCCATGAACTCTCCTGATCGCACAGTGGTGATCTCTCCCGAATTAGAAGGGGGATGGTCATGATCCTTCGAACCCCTTACAACAAATCTCTGACAATCTAAATCCTGCGTAGATTCTGCAACGCCATTTCTCCTAAGATTTTCAACTTCGCTGTCAAATTTCGATCTCGACCACGAGACTCTGACAAACAGACACGGCCCATACCGGCCCAGTGTTTCAACCAGAAGCTCTGATACTAATCTGCAACATCCCCAACCACCCACAGGCTGGGGTATGCTACCTTCAATCCCACCCTTGGACTTCGTACTCTTACTGATACCTTCTTTATTTAATAAGGACGCATAAGATAAAAGATTTAACAACATGCACAACAATATCCAACAAGCATGCATAATCTAATATTTAGTTAAACGATAATTAAAATACACAGCGAAATACATTCATATACAGATAATAATATCACAACAAAGAGCACTTATCTTTACAAAAAGGTGACACCAACTGGCTGCAGACCAAGGAAGTTCCACCCAACCGTAGACAACACTACTCCAAATCTCAACAATAGTGTCACCCTTGAGCTAGGGCTATGAATCCACAAGGACGGTTCTAGAGTGTACTTGGGTTCCCAAACCAATTAGCTCTCAAGCTCTCACAGGTTTCCCAGCACCCACAACAATGCAAGTACTGAGTTCTCTTCCACCCCACCTATACCACCCAAGAGAATGGACTTCCACCCTTCTCTGCCACGTAGTCCCTCAGGTAGTCCTTCTCCTTTTTCCAGGGCCTCCAACACAATTGGTCTAGAATCTCAATGCTGGAACTCTCAGGACTTGTAGTTGTGAGAAAAATAGGGCACAGACCAATGCATCTCAGACATGTAGGCCCCAAGTCATGGATGGATTGCATTAATGACCATTACACCCAACTATCCCATGGCTAATCTTCAACAGTTCCTTTCCCTTTACCCAACCGAGACGTAGGTGGGGATGGATAAATGAATGGGTGAGTGAGTGCATGAAAGGGTGTGAGGGAAAGAATGGTATGAATGCAGGAGTGAAGGAGTGGACAAGCCAACGACCAACCCCACAATCAAACCATGGATGGGTTTAAGTATTTTCATGGGGAATCGAGAACCTCCTGGCCTTCCCCGAGAAGCTCACGTAACTGATCCCCTCCCTTAGGCAAAAAGGGTATTTAAGATAGGAATAAACATTTACCCATTCAAGCCCCCTCTCTTGTGGAATCATAGCCCCCCATAACTCTAGTCCTTGTCTATCTAGCAGCCATCGATGTGTTTATTATTAATAATGATAAAAAAATTACATTTCTTGGGCATACTGGCCCTTTAATATTTTTTTTGGCACTCAAGACTCTTAGCATTGTAACAATACATTATTTAAAATGGGGGTTCGAAACCCAAGGTGTTACAAGACTCTACTAGGCTCGCTAGTGTCCCTTAATTGTTCCTCAAGGGCTCTTAATATAGCCAACCCCTCTTCAAATTGAGTAATTACATTGGGTGGTTGTGGTGGGTTGGGGTTTTGATATTCTCGGTTTTCTTTTGAGTGGTTTACATTGTCTCGAGGTTCCATTATATTATATATGATGCAATTTAAAAGACATGGCCTAAATTAGGTTCATTTTTTAATTCAAATATAAAATTACAATTTTTATTTTTATTTTGATTCTTGGAAGCAAAACAATAAATTAGAAATGACTAAATTGAGTTAAAATATGAAAAATTAAGCATACTTGGACAACATCCTCCCTCTCTAGCTCCTGAATTCACTCAATAAGAGTATAAACACGAGTGTGATTTGTGCATAATGACCACAAATCACGCTCATGGTCTCTTTTAATATATATATATATATAATTTCCCATTGTCATAAACAATTCTAGTTGTCGCAATGTGATGAAATATCTCCCATCATCACATTGTGATGAACATTTCTAATATCAATATATATATATATATATATATATATATATATATATATATATATATATATCGTACATCACACATAGTCATGGGTATGATCATTTGTGCTCAACCATAGCCATGCTCATGACCTTGGCCATCGTCGTGATCGTGGTCATGGTCATGGTCAACCATATTCAAGATCATCCATGGTCATTGTCATGGTCATTATCAATTACAGTTAACTATGGTCATAGTCAAGCATTGTCAGCTGTAATCACTCTAATGGTCAACCATAGTCACAATCATGGTCAACCATAGTCACAATCATGGTCAACCATGGAGTCATGGTTTACCTTAGTTAACCATACTCGTGATCAAGCATAGTCTATCACTGTAAACCATCGTCCGGGTCAATGTTTTGTATTTATGTAATAATGCATTATTAATGTATTTTTACTTTATTACTTCAATGTATTAATGTATTATTAAAACTTTAATACATTTTTAATGTTTTAATGCTTTCTTAATGTATTAATTAATAATACTTTATTAACATATTAATACTTTAATAATGTATTACGTGTATTCATACTTTATTAATATATTAATTTAATACATGTATTAATACTTTAACAATGTATTATTTAATAATATATTTATACAGTGTAATAATGTATAAATTTGTTATTATAATATATTAATACTTTATTAATACATTAATGTAATAATGTAATACTTTAAAGTATTTATGTAAAAAAATATTTTTAGTTTATCAATGTATTATTATTACTTTATTATTTTTAGTCGTGGTACACTATAAGCATACTTAAGGTAATGGTCAAGCATAGGCATACTTAAAGTTAAACATGAGGAATTTCATGGATAGCCATGGTCAACCATGGTCATGACCAACAATGGTTATGTATGGATAAGAATAGTCAAACATGGTTAACCATTGTCAACCATGGTCAACCATGGTCATGACCAACAATGGTTATTTATGGATAAGAACAGTCAAACATGGTTAACCATTATCAACCATGATCAACCACACTCAACACTGATCATGGTGAACCAAGGTAATAATGGATGAATATAAAAAATTAATGTATTAATACTTTTAAAATGTATTAATTAAAGATATATAAATATATTAATTATTTTATATTTAAATATTATAATAATGAGTTAATACATTATTATAATGTATTAATATGCTTCATGTATTAATACATTATTAATGTATCCTTACTTTATTAATGTATTAATATTTTAATGTAATAATGTAATACTTTAATATATTTTTATAATGTATAAATGCTTTATTAATATTTTGTTAATATATTATTATAATACATTATTAATGTATTGTTTCTTTAATAATGTATTGTATTAATAACATTAATTACTTAATACTCAATCAATACATTACAAACTAATATATCACATTAATATATTATTCTATTATTATTTTAATTTAAATATTATATTAATCTATTAATAATTAATAGATTAATACTTGTGTACATTATTAATTTAATTTATATATTAATATATTAATTGATTAATAGTTTAGTATTCCTCCATCATACATATTAGTTATCAAATAATAATAACCACATTTGTAAAAAGTTGTCAATATACATTTATTTCGAAATTAAAAATTAATTTATATTTCAATCACTTTTTACAAATATATTCATTTCTAATAATAATTTTAATTATTTAATTAATAATTATTAACCACTTTCAAAATAAAAATAATAAATTTTATTTTAATTAAAAATTTTCACTTATATTTTATTTAATTTAAAATAAAATTAAAACATAATTATTATTAAATTTACTCATGGTCAATTCACTCACTAGTAAAGTATAACAATACTCACAATCAATCAAGAAGATACTAATGATAAAAATGGGTAAATTCATGAAAATAGTTCACTCACGAGTAAAGTATAACAATACTCACTATTGATCAAGAAGGATACTCACGATCAAGGATGGATAAATTCATGAAAATAGTTAAAAAATATGTTGAAAGAATTCCAATGGTACCAAAATGTAAAACAATTACCTAAAATAAAGTTAAAACATAATTATTGTTAAATTTACTCATGGTCAATTCACTCACTAGTAAAGTATAACAATACTCAAAATCAATTAAGAATACTAATGATAAAAATGGGTCAATTCATGAAAATAGTTCACTCACGAGTAAAGTATAACAATACTCACTATTGATCAAGAAATATACTCATGATCAAGGATGGATAAATTCATGAAAATAGTTAAAAAATATGTTGAAAGAATTCCAATGATACCAAAATGCAAAACAATTATCTAAAGCATAAGGCATATAGTTAATACCATAAAAATATTTTACACATTTTATAAAAAAAGTCAAAATGAAAATCCTTAATAAAAGGTTACTAGATGACAATGGAGGAAAAATCCTTACTTTCAGGTTACTTCTTGTATGAAGTGTTCCCAACACACCCAACAATCATCAAATAGAACATGTCCAATGACACAAGTATATCAAGTAATGATTACTTTATCCTTGTCTCTCGATCTTATCTCCACAATTTTTTAGAAAAAATATGAATTCTAATTGTAAAGTCTGACATATGATGGTTTGATTTGCATTTCCCCTTTATACAAAGGATTTATGGGATTCTCACTTAAAGTATCCATTTAATCTCTCTTCCCCAAGAATAAACAAGTGTTGTGTGGCAGCGTAGTCCCTGTCGGGTTGAATTGAGAATAAATGTAGAGGGATAGGAAAACGTAGTGGAGGCAGATGGAAATTGCAACGGAGATGTCGCAAGAAGCATGAAGCACAGGTGGTATTCATATAGTAAATGAAATGTGGCTTCTAGAGCCCCATTTATTTTTTGAAAGTATATAATATATTTTGCTATGTTGAAAATTTTTGTCTATTTTGTCTCTACATGTGGCAAGACAAAAAAAAGTTATATTCAAATTAAGAAAATACAATTTCTGCATAGTGGAAGCTAAAAATTTACGACGACATAAGTATAAAAGGAGATAAAAAATAGTTTAATTTGAAATATATAAAAAAAGTTATATATTCTTGGAAATTTAAATGCATTTGTCATATGGACTGGGATTTGGGGCTCACGTGGACCATAAGCATAGTGGAAGATAAAAATTTATGACCACATAAGTATTTTTTATTTGAAATATATCAAAAGATAATATTGTCTCTTACAAATTACTGGAAATTTAAATGAGTTTTTCATATAGACTGGGATTTGGAGCTCCTACAGACCATAAGAGAAATATGTACAAGAAATAGGATTGTAGAAAGAAGAAGTGGGCGACGGTAGAGTGTAATGCTTGAAAAGAATAAATTGAAATGTATCAGTCTTTCACTAGACACTTTTATTTAAAAAATTCGAATAACTAGGTTGATAAACAAAGCAGGATGTGATCAATATAGAATTACAGTGATGGTACATATGATCCCTTTTGCTATTTCCTTGTTGATGCCTTTTCATTGATGTCGTCGATGGCTACTGGAATTGTGGAAATTCCCTGTTTCCTTTCGTCGATGAACTGCTTCAATTCCCTTTCGAGCCATTCTTCAATGTAGCTTCTCACTGGGGCGACGTTGATCTCATTCTAGATTTTTATGTTGAAAAGTTCATTTTATAATTCCTTGAAGTCGATAAAAAGTTTACACAGAGCCTGATCAATTTCCTCATTCTGTATCGAATAGTCGACTAGCCACTTGTCGACGCCATCTTGACCATATTCAAGGATGCTGTAAAAAAATTTCAAAGACAACGCCCTAAAAATATCAACCTGTTTAACGAAGACTTGCTTAGTTAATGGCAAGGAGTTGACGATTAAGTTGGGGTCCTGGAATTCGTTGGTCCTTCCGGCTAATTTCATTCCGTCCAACTTTGTGAATAATTTTTATTTCTTTGATATGGCTTGTTCACATGACTGGACAATGAGATGCAGGTTCTCCACATTTTCTTTCCATCATGCATTTAATTGACCGATCCAATTTTTGGATGGGATATCTTGTTCTCTTATTTTCGTTTATGTCATGTTGTTGACAATGGTGTCAAAAGGAAGGAGTTTGTTTAAATATAAATTTTCTTCATCTTTTAACTCCACCTGCAAATGTTCGACCAAATAGTGTGCCCTCGTTCCAAGGGAAGTCATGGTTTGTGATGTTTCCCACACCTTAGTAAGCAGTTCCATTATTTTCTTGATATTATTCTCCACATGTCATCTACACGATGTGAGGAGGCTGGAAGATCCTTTTAACTTGGTTGTAAAGGTGGCAGGCATGGCTATTTCCAAAGGATTGACAAACAATAACATAGGAATCAAAGCTTCTTCCAATTCCTTGAACCGGTCCTTCAGTCTGGCATTCTCGACCTCAATTCCTCCAATGGAATCATCAAGAGCATCTCCAGTTTCTATGTGAATTCAATAGATTTGGGATGGCCGCATCTTCACAATTTTAAGCTCTGAACGAGATTTTTCTTTGTTATTTTTTACATCTTTTTTTTCAATAATTAAGTTTTTGGACAAGCTTCATGGAACAGATTTCATGAGAAATTAGCTTGCCCCAATAAAAAATGGCTTGTTCCTTGACTTTGAAATACAAAATATAAAGATCCATCTAGGAAATAGTTGTTGTCGAGTCCTGTCCCTTTATTCTTGTAAACAACCAGGCAATTTCCCTGTATGGATTTCTAAATGAACTAACCTGCAATCTTATGATATCTTCACGAACTACCATCAGGTCTTCCAAGAACTTGGGCAAGAGTTCCAACCTGTTATTATTATTTCTTAGGAACTTCTTGGAATCTTTTCATGTGAATGTCAATGTTGGCTCCAACAATATTAACATCTGGTGGAAGACCTGAGGTGACAAAGAAACAAAAGAGTGGTCCCGTAGTGGAATAATTCTTTGATCTGAAATAAATTTATTGGTGCACCAAGAAACCAACTCCTTAGAGTCAAAAAATTCAGGGACACATCCTGCACGAGCAATCCCAGAGGTCCAAATTACTTCGTTCTAGGCGGCAAGGGATGAGTAATAAGAATATGCCCTGGACCACTGAAAGTTTTGGTCCTCGCGGCTGAAGATTTTCACTGTATCTCCATAGAACTGTTGTCGAGCTGATTCCATAGGTTTATGAGAACATTCATTTTATCCAGACAATGGTCGAAATGAACAGTTGGAGGCGATAATATAACTCTGCGCAAATGTTGGTTCAATGCTAATGAATGGGAAAGCTCCTTGAGCCTTTCGCTGATTAATGACAATCTCTATGGGTGTTGTATGATGAATTGTTAGCAGTAAAGCTTACTTATTGCATATTTAGAAGTGTGAAGGTGGCAGGTACGACGAAGAGCAATTAAGGATTAGAGGTTTCGTGAATGTTCCAACTCGACGACGTGCGAACGACATTTCATGATTTTGAAATTAACACTCGAAAGGGATAATATAACGCTTAGAAAATCTTGGTTTAATGTGTATTAATAGGATATCTCCTCACACCTTTCACTCATCAATGACAATCTATACGGTTCCTGCACGATGAGATGTTAGAATTAAATGTCACTAATTGCATATTTAGAAACAAGATATATATAAACATTTTTTTATTATAAACAAGTGAGAAGGTCACGGAGACGTCGAAGAGAAAGGCATGAATGGAAAGGTATGAAAAGAGGTCGGACAATATTCAAAATAGAGTTACGGGGATACTCAGGATAGGTGAGTGTCCGACAGTCAAATTTTATATATCAGATTTTTTTACTGCAATACGTGTAAAATGGAAGAGAGCATGATGGGGCAGTTCAATAGTCGGTTTGTATATTTGTGGAATTCCTGGAAAGTGGCTAAGTATGGAATAGGGAAACGGTCGGTCAGACTCGTTTTCAGAATCGAGGATTGAATATTTTGTGAACGGACCAACCCGACCACGTGCAAATGACATTCCATGATGTTTGAAATAAACACTCGGAAGGGATAATATAACCATTCAAAAATTTTGGTTTTATGCATATTAATGGGAGATCTCCTCAAATATTGATTTATAATTAATGCTTGATAATTGCATACTTATAAATAATATATTTTATATAATTGACAATTGATAATTGCAAAGGGTGAGGGCACAGGAAAAAACTATTAGGAATTGGATATTTCTTGAACTCGCCAACTCGATGATCAATGAAATAAATTCGAAGAAATGGAGAAGTATGGAAAGAAGAAGGTCAGGCTTCAAAATGGGGTCACAATAGTTCCACAGGAGACAATCAGACCTGACAGTCAAATTGTATGTCTCAAAAGTTTTCAGTGAAAAATGTGTACCATGAAAGAGAGCATGATAGGTAGATTGTAATACAGAAGATGGTATGATGTGAGTCAGGTTGTAAATTTTTATATCGCAGAAGTTAGAGTATTGTTTGCAGGTCATGAAACAATAGAAGTGAAATCTAGAGACTGCCTACTGGGGAATCCGCGATCGAAAAAGTGACTAGATATGGAATGGGGAAGCGGTTGGTCGGAGTCACGATATAAAAGAACGAGTGAAAATGTGAACCTGCAAGTCCGCCAACCTACACAACTAGACATTTTCAGAAAAATGACTAAGTGACGAGAAAGATAATGTACAGGGAAAAGAGAAACAAAATTTGGTTAAGTATAGAAGATGGAGATCAATCTTTTCTGCATGTTTCTGGAGAAGTTATATAATTATTGCATATACTTGGAAAGAAGTGCGAAGGTGGTGGGCACATAAAACAACGACTAGGAATTGGAAATTGTCCGAACCTGCCAACCTGATGATCTGTGAAAGAGATTGCAAGAAATGGTCATGAAAAGTCATTGGACGGGCTTCAAAATAGGTTGACAAGGGTTCCCGAGGAGACATGAGTCCTTGACAGTCAAACTATATTGATCAGAACTTTTGAGTGCATATTGTGTAAGATGGAAGAGGGGTCGATGCTTGAATTTGGAAGTCAATTTGTATATCACGGAAGTTAGGGGGTTGTTTGAAGGTCAAGGAACACTAGAAGTGCACTTCTATCCAGGAATTTGCAAGCGAAAAAGTTGAGTAAGTATGGAATTGGAAGCACGAAAGAGATTCCAAGAAATGGTGAAGTATGGAAAGAAGACGTAGGGGCTTCAAAACGGGGTGACAATAGTTCCCCAGGAGACGTGAGGACCCGAAGGTCGAATTGTAGGCCTCAGAAATTTCGTGTGAAAAATGTGTATCACAGAAAATGGTATGATGTGGGAGTGTGGTAGCAAATTTGTATATCACAGAGGTCTGGGTGTTGTATGCAGGCCACGGAACAATGGAAGTGCAATATAGAGCTCGCCTGACCAGGAATCCGCGATCTGAGAAGTGCCTAGGCATCGAATGGCTAGTGGTTGGTTGGAGTCGCGATATAAAATCATGAGCACAAATGTGAACCCATGATTCGGCCAATGCGTGCATTGAGACATTTTCAGAAAAACAACTAAGTAACAAAAAAGAGAGTAGAGGGAAAAAAGAAACGTGAATTTGGTCAAGTATAGATGAGGGAAAAGAAGGTCCAATATATTCAAATCTGCAATAGATATTCCATTTCCTGGAAAGATATTTTCTATATGTTGCTGGATAAGTTGTATACATATTTCATATACTTGGAAAGAAATATGAAGGTAGCGGGCACATGAAACAACAAATAGAAATTTGAAATTTCTTGAACCTGGGAACTCGATGATCTATGAAAGAGATGTCAAGAAATGGTCAGGTGTGTAAAGCGGTCAGACGGGCTTCAAAATAGGGTGACAGGTTTCCGAAGAGACATAAGGCCCCGACTGTCAAATTGTATATATCGCAACATTTCAGTGAAAAATGTGTAACACGGAAGAGGGGATGATGTGGGAGTCCATAAGTAAAGTTGCATATCAGAGAAGCCAAACTGTCATTTGCAGGTCACGGAACAATGGAAAGTGAAATTTAGACAAAGGGGAAGTGCTCGGTTAAAATGCATCAATCCACCAACCCGCACAACAAGACATTTTCAGAAAAAACGACTAAGTAACCAGAAAGAGAAACTACAGGGGATAAAAGAGTGGGAAAATAGAAAGATGGAGGGCAATTTTCGTAAGAGGGAATTGGTTTCAAACAAGCCCCATTGTTGCAAAACTATGATTTTCTAGCAATTGTAAGCAAATGATTTATTGAATATTAGATAAATTCTTCCATGACTGTAACATATTAACTTAAGTATTAAACTTCTTGCATTATGGGTTGTTAGCATTAAATCTTAATAATTGCATGTCTAGAAATAAGAATGACGATCTTGATGCAACATTGTGATTTGGTATTGCTATGTTCTATCTGCATTATGAATAGAATTGAATGTTGATTTGAATCTATTTGAAATTCATTTTTTTTGTTTCCATAAAATCTCGATGGATTGACACAGTGCATTGACATATAATTGTTAATTGCTCCATTTTAGAACAAATTACCTAAGAAAATACAATATCGAAGAACTACGAGACTATCGAACCATGCCAATGAGAAGACGTGTTAAATCCATAAAAGAAGAAACAAAAAAGACTCCAAGGAAAACTTTTTAATTTTAAATCCATTAAAAAATGGATACTAAGCAATGTATATCTATGCTTAGAAATTGAACCGAGTTCTTTGGGCCAAAACATTGAACATATTTGCCATAGACACAGGCATAGCATCTGCAACATGCAAAATCCATTGAGATGCTCTTCAACATGCATAAAAAACTGATTACCATGCTTTTTTTTTAGGAAATCCTTGCAGTCTTCTCCTCGATGGATAAATGTTCGGTGCCCTGATTTCAATATTTTGTGGAAGACCTGAGCCGACAAAGAAACAGGAAAGTGGGTCCACAGTGGAATAAATCCTTGGCTTGAAGCAGATGAACAACAGTCATGTGGTAAAATTCATTGTTCTCACAAGATTCCCATGAGGAAGAAGATGAAAAACATTGCAGGGCAAACAGAATAGCCTGAAACTGAAATTTAGGACACACCAAGAAACCACCTCCTCGCAATTCAAAACTTCAGGGACACAGGTTTCATGTGCAATTCCAGAGCCCCAAATTAGTCCATTCTGGGAAGAAGGAGATGACTAGTAGGAATATGCCTTGCACCAGTGGGAGTTCTGGTCCTCATTCCCTAAGATGTTAATTGTATATCCAGAGAACATGGCAGTGGTCCCACAATTGAATAGTTTTTTGGCTTGAAATATATCTCTAGGAGCATCAACATATCATTTCCTTAGACTAAAATACTTCCACACAAAACAGACTAATTTGGACCTGTGAAATTCCTACTTTCAAGCTGCAAAGCGACTATTGCGTTCAACGCCGATTTCTTTTCTGAAACCTCTTCTTTTGGTGTTGTCAGGACCGCCATTACCGAGTCAGGAAGTGCTGCCCACTATAGTTGATTTCAATTTGGGCGTAGGAGTGGGAATAGTCTTTGCATTGCCATCATCCATTTTCATATCATCGTCCATCAAATCATCTTCTTCCGTCTCGAAATCCATCGCATCAACATCTGTGCCAGCCATCAATGCAAGTGGGTAGGTTGTCTGAGCAGGGAGGGTTTCCTTGGAATTCTTTGGCTTGAAATATATATCTCTATACACCAAGGGACCATCTCATTTTTTGATCATGGGAGGACGGAGATGAGTAGTAAGAATATGCCCTCGAATACTGGAACTTCTAGCCATCATGCCCAAAGGTGTTTACTATGTCCAGACAAAACTGCTACCATAAGTTAACAAGAATTTTCGTTTGCTCCAGATGATGTTTGAAATGAAAATTGAGGAGGGATAATATAACCCTCCACAAATCTTGTTTTAATGCATATCAATGGAAGATCTCCTCGATCCTTTTGCTGATCAATGACAAACTCCAGGGTTCGTGCATAATGATTTGTTACCATTAAAACTTACTAATTTCATATTTAGAAAAAAGTGTGAAGGTCGCGGTGACATCGAAGAGCGATTAAGAATTAGAGATTTAGTAAAGGCGCCAATCGGTCGACGCATGAAAGAGATTGCATCATGTTTGAAATGAATACTTGGAAAGGATAAGACTCTTCTCTGCAAATCTTGGTTTAATTCATATTAATGAAAAATATTCTCTGACCTTTCGAACATTAATGACAATCTTAACGGTTCTTGCACGATGAACTACTAGCATTAAAGATTTATAATTTCATATCTAGAAAGAAGTTCCTTGACTTTAGCGGGGATGGTGAAGAGCGACTAAACATTGTACATTTCATCCTCCCGCCAATCTGCGAAAGAAACTCCAAGAAATTCCCAAGTATGGAAAGCGGTCGAGCGGGTTTCAAAAATTGGGTCACAAGATGTACCCAAGAGATGCGAGGGGCCGATGGTCAAATTGTATATCACAATGACATATTTCAGCCATGAATTTGTATATCACAGAATTTTGGGTGTTGTTTGTACATAGCGGAACAATGGAAGTGCAATGTTGAGCAAGCCTGGCTAGGAACCTATGATGGCAATAGTGGCCAGGTATGTAATGGACAAGCGGTTGGTCAAACTCATGATATAAAATAATTAGACATACTTGGAACAGGAAATATTGATGGGCTTGAAAACAGGGCCACAAGCTATACTCAGGAGACGTGAGGTCCCAATGGTCAAATTGTATCTACCCCAACTATTGAATGAAAAATGCATAACACAGAACATGAGACAATGCATAATTTTGGGGTTCAATTTGATATTGAGGAACTTTGGGTGTTGCATATAAAAGCAGGAGAAATTCATAAAAAGGACCAAGTAAACAGAAAGTGAAAGAAAACGAGATAAAGGGGAATTTGCTTGCTAATTTGTAGATCACGGAAGTGCGAGTGTTGTTTGCAGGCGGAGGAACAATGGAAACACAATGTTCAACCTGCCTATCTGGGAACCCACAATTCAAAAATTTTGTTCATTATGAAATGGGGAAGCGGTCGATGGGGCTGGTGATATAAAAGTAATAGAAGAAAACTGAAGACATGAATCTGCCAACTCCCGCACCTAGAATTTTTTCGAAAAACGAGTAAGTAACCAGAAAGGGAAAGCAAAGGGAAAAAAGAAAGGGGATGGAAATTTTCGGAAGCAGGAATTGGTGTAAGAAAGCCCCATCGATGGTCCTAATAGTAACTATTAAGTGAATTAAACATGTGAATAGGTTCTTCAATCAGGGAATAGATACAACGAGTCATGGTTATAATTTACAGGATCTGTTTGTATAAGAGAAGCGTCGAAAAGCTACAATAAAATCAATTTTGGGATGTTTAAGTAAAGTTATTGTACTATTAGCTTCACCGCAAGTATAACAATGTTGAATTTGAATTTTAATGTCCTCTCGTTGATATGATAGTTCCATTGGACTTCGCACAATATATATTCTTTTATTTCAAATTAATCTAGGAGATCAATTTTGCTAAGTTCATCGATCAAGGAAAAGTGCTAAAAACGAGATAAAGGGGATTTTTTTTGCTAATTTGTAGATTGTGGAAGTCCGGGTGCTTTTTGCAGGCGGAAAAATAATGGAAACACAATGTTGAACCCGCCTATCCGGGAACCCGCAATAAAAAATGTTTGTTCAGGGAAGCGGTTGGTCGGGCTGGTGATATAAAAGTAAGTGGAAATATGAAGACATGAATCCACCAACCCTCACACCTAGAAATTTTCTGGAAAACGAGTAAGTAACCAGATATGGAAAGCAGAGGGAAAAAAGAAAGGGGATGGCAATTTTCAGAAGCGGGAATTGTTGTAAGAAATCCCATTGATCATCTTAACAGTAACTATGAAGTGCATTAAACATGTGACCATATTCTTCAATCAAGGAATAGATACAACGATCCAAGCTTATAGTTTCCAGGATCTGTTTTTATAAGAGAAGCGTCGAAAAGCTAAATCATTTTTTGGATGTGTAAGTAAAGTTATTGTGTTGTCAGCTTCACCGCAAGTATAACAACAACAAATTTTAATTTTATTGTCCTCTCATTGATATGATAGTTCCATTGGAATTTGCACAATATATATTCTTTTATTTCAAATTATTCTAGGAGATTAATTTTGCTAAGTTCATCAATCAAGGAAAAGTGCTAAAAACGAGATAAAGGGGAATTTTTTTTCTAATTTGTAGATCATGGAAGTTTGAGTGCTATTTGCAGGCAGAAGAACAATGGAAACGCAATGTTGAACCCACCTATCCGAGAACCCGCGATCCAAAAAGTTTATTCAATATGAAACGGGTAAGCGATTGGTTGGGTTGGTGATATAAAGTAAGTGGAAATATGAACATGTGAATCCACCAACTTCCGCACCTAGACATTTTCCGAAAAATGAGTAAGTAACCAGAAAGGGAAAGCATAGGGCAAAAAAGAAAGGGGATGGCAATTTTCAGAAGCGAGAATTGGTGTAAGAAATCCCCATTGATGGTCTTAACAGTAACTATGAAGTGCATTAAACATGTGAATAGGTTCTTCAATCAATGAATAGATACAACGAGCCATGCTTATAGTTTCCAGGATCTGCTTGTATAAGAGAAG
>JASDQU010945501.1:24731-43453 GCA_032191745.1 Picea mariana
TCATCCTATCATCCTCAATCTGATGGAAAAACTGAGATAGTGAACAAATGTCTGGAAGGCTACCTTCGTTGCTTTGTCTCTGATAAACAAACACAATGGTTCAAATGGTTACCCTTGGTAGAATGGTGGTATAACACTTCCTTTCATACTGCAACAAAAATGACACCATTTATGGAACTCTATGGATACCACCCTCCTTCCTTCACTTCTTCTCTAAAAGAAAAATCTAAGGTTCAAGAAGTGTAATATCACATCGAGCATCAACAACAAGTTCTCCAAACATTAAAGGACAACCTGACCATGGCACAAAATCGCATGAAACAACAAGCAAATCAACATCATAGTGAAAGAAGTTTTGAAGTAGGGGATTGGGTTTTTTTAAGACTACAACCATACAAACAAATGTCCCTCAAGCAATCCAAGAAGGATAATAAATTATCACCAAATTACTATGGCCCTTATAAGGTGTTGCAAAAGATTGGTACTATGGCATACAAATTGGAGTTGCCTGCATCTTCACGAGTACACCAAGTTTTCCATGTTTCATGCTTAAAGAAGGTTATAGGTGACAAGATCCTAGTTCAAACTATATTTCCAGAACTTGATGAGGAAGGAAAAATCATATTGGAGCCTGAAGCCATCACTAACACAAGAATTCGCCAGTTGAGGAATAGATCCATTTCAGAGTATCTCATTAAATGGAGGAAACTATCGGCTAAAGATTCCACTTGGGAAGATGAGTCTTTTATATAGAAGCATCCAAAGTTACTCAAGTGTTGCGGACTACACTTGTCTCAAGGGGAGGTGCATGTTAAGCCCTAAATAGTGGCTCATTACCCCTTAATTGGGGCATATTACATTAGTAATGTTATTTTATTTATGTCGGATTGAGTCCATTGGTTGTAATTGTACCTCCTAGTCTCCTATATATACCAAGGAGACATTTTCATTTGGAATCATCTTGTAATTGGACATTTATGTGGGCATAAGGAGGTTACCCCCTCGAAGAGGCTTATTATTTGAATTTCTCTCTTTTTCAAGGCGTTGAGTACTTATTCTGAGGTTTTTCTATACTATATTGATATTTGGTTCTTAACACTATACTTGTCCCACTGAAACTTAACTTGGTCTACCAAACGGTTCTTGAGCTGTCAGAACCTACAGTCCAATATGCATAATGGTTCGACCATGATGGTCCCCACGTCCGAGACATGCAATTCCTTCCAATTTAGTTTGTGATATTTGTCAGCAATATAATGACATAGAACAGATACATGACAAACATTATGAGTTTTATGCAAGTGGGATGGTAGTACGAGGCAATAGGCAATGGGTCCAATTCTCTCTTGGATTTTAAATGGTCTTGTAAATTGAAGCGACAACTTTATCCCTTTACCAAACCAAATGGTACTCTTATTGGGCCTGTTAGCGTCAGAAGTCACTCCTGGATTGCTTGCAGGAGTAGAGCCTGACACCCATCAGTTTAATGTCACGATTTGTTTTTAAAAAGGTGATCAAATGGAGGAAAACTCTGAACAATATCGTTTCGACTCAGAAACTAGGCCAGGCATGCATGGACAAGTGAGGTCTTGATAAACTTCAAACAGTGAGTTGCAATGAAGGGTGAGTAGGGGGGAGACTTGCATGAGAAGAGTGCGAAGGTCTATCATAAACATCAGGTTCGTAACAGACTGGAGAAGAAAGCATTCGATCGCAAGATCCTCTTACATTCAAACACAGAAAACTAGAGAATACAATAATGTTACAACAAATCCTTTATTATAACATAACTGCAACAATTCACGCGAATCATTCGATCATGAACTCTCTGGCATGAGATGAAACATAGATGGAAAAGGAGAACTGTTTGTCATAAAACAAGAAATCTCAAACACAGAGGCATAACCAGGAAACCAGAATGTTTGCTGAAACTTTCAATCGGGAGCTTAGCTCTACCATCGATAGATACAAAAATGGCGAAAACGCCTTCATATACTCAGAACAACAACAGCAGTGGAACCAAGACATTGCATTGAAAGCTTTGCATCTGCATGGCTTCTGACAGTCAAAATCTGAAAGATCGTGCAACTTATGTCAGACGCAATCTAACTCTTGACAGTTCCAACAGCGAATCAACGTGCCTTTAATTCATTGCCGTGCTTTTCCATTATGGCGGAGGTGATATCTAACTACCACCAACCGCTTCAATAACTGCTTCATTGGGATTGAGGATGGCCTGGCCAACTTGGCACCTTCGGGACGTGGAGGGCCTCCCACGCTGCCACCTGGAATAACTGACTAGCTTAAAGAATGGACGTGGAAGCCAGCGCGGAAGATGGAGCACGGGAATGGAGTGATGGGGGTCGAAACAGCGGGAAGTGGAGAAGAAGCGATGAGGGGGCGAGAGAGACAGCAGGGGAGACACATGGAAAAAAGGCGATAAGTGAGGGGAGACAGGAGTATGGATGTGACGGACACATTTTAGGGGGAGGCTGACGTGGAAAGAGGTGGGACACATGGCAGGCGATGGATGGAGGGTGAGTTGGGAAAGGGACCATGTGGACCAAGAGAGGGGAAGCGACAGATGTCGGATGATGAGGAGGAGGGAGAAGGGCGCGAGCCTCATCGCACGGCCAGGAGGAGGACAGGTGGTTCTGGGAGATACATGACGGGGAAAAGGGCCCACGCTGGCTAAACACAGAGCAGCTGAGAGGATGGGATCGCGCGAGCACCGTTGATCCAGGCGCTCTGATCCTGGCCTTCAGAAAGCTGCACGCTCAATTCCAGACCCCCCCCCTCCGCTTAAAGGTAGAAAGGCAGGGGGGGTCTGGAATTGCCTTTACTGTCGTTGATCTGGGCACTATAATCGGGGTCGTCGAAGAGATGCACTCCTGATTCCGGACCCCCCCCCCTCCGCTTAAAGGTAGAAAGGCGGGGGGGGTCCGGAATCTCATATGTGCCGCTGATTTGAGCACGTGGATGCACGCCGTCCAGATCTGTTCGCTGCTTACCATGGACACATTTACATCCGAACTTAGGACAAGTGGGTTTTTAACCCATTCTTTTGCATTCTAGCCCCCCTTACAAGAAATATTGTTAACATCTGGCTCCATGGGGGATAGAGTCATCCCTGTGATGCTCTAAGAACATTTTTTGCAGATTCAGTGCCTTGTTGTTGGGCTATGGAGTCATTTATTAAACTGAAAACAAAAACAAAAACAATATTTACAAAAACTAAAAGAGCCGACTGCGGCTCACAGAAAACATTTTTTCAGGAAATGCCCATTCACTGGGCCACTAAAAATTTCTTCACCTTCCAGATCCTGCAACCTGTAGGTGTTGTTAGGAAATACTTCGAGGATTCTGAAAGGTCCCAACCAGAGGGCATCAAATTTACTGTGCTTGCCCCTGTCTTGCCTGGGTGCGTCCCATTTGAACACCAACTCACCCTGCTCGAATGCTTTCTTTTTTCTCTTCCTGTCGAAAGCCTGCTTGATCTTCTGCTGATGATTGTAGGTTATGCCCATGACCTGTTCTCTGATCTGCTTCACTTCCACCATCTGATGAATCCTTCTGAGCACATGGTTAGGTTCTTCTTCAAGGTCCTAGAGGAATTTTTCCACAGGTAAGGCGAGCTGAGTGGGGAAAACGACCTCTATTCCATAAACCAGTTGGAAAGGTGAGATACCCAGGGATTTCTTAGTTGTTACCCGATCGGCCCAAAGAGCAAATTTGAGCTTTGAGTCCCAGGCCCTCTTATTGTCCTCTAGTAGCCTTTTGATAAGCTTGATTAGGATTTTATTAGAGGACTCTGCCAGTTCGTTTCCTTGAGGATAGTATGGAGTAGAGTGAATCAGTGAAATCCCAAATTGTTCACAGAACTTGACCAGAGGCTCAGACCTGAAGGGGGCGGCATTGTCAGTGACAATCTTGCTTGGGCAGCCAAATCTAGCTATGATGTCTTCTAGGAGGCTGATGATTACTTTGTGAGAAGTGCTCTTGGTGGGGACAGCTTCTATCCACTTGGTGAAATAATCGGTTGCAGTGAGGATCCATCTGTGCTGGCCACTTGAGGGAGGATGAATCTCTCCAATGAAATCCAATCCCCATTGCTGAAAGGGTGCTGAAACTACTATAGGCTTTAATGGCAGATACTTGGGTTGTTTCTTTCCTGAGAACTTTTGGCACTTGATACAAGCCCTGACTTCCCTGCAGACATCAGTAAACAAAGTAGGCCAGTAATACTCAGCCCGGAGGATTTTGTGGGCTGTGGTCTTCCAAAAATGATGACCTCCACAGAGACTGCTATGGAAATCAAACATCACCTTCTAGGTTTGCAGCGGGTCCAGACATCTTAATAGTATTCCCAGAGGGTCTCTCCAGTACAAGGCCTAGTCAATGAGGCAATATTTGATCGCTTTAAGCTTCAAATCTCTGGCCCTACTCTTTCCCAATCCATCAGGAGGATTTAATTCTTGCAGAAAGTACAAGACATCCCTGTACCAGGGACATGTTGCTAGTGGTATAATGGTCTAAGACTTACTGTCGGATGACTCATCTTGCTCATTGATGAAGTTAATTCCCAAAGCTTTGCAATTAGATTCAGCAAGCAGCTTGGCCAGACCTTGGCCCTTTATCAGCTTGGTGGGCTTAATTTCCAGGTCAAATTCCAGGATCTTGGCAATCCATTTACCTCTTCTCTCATCTATGTCAGGCTGTATAAGAATGTCCTTTACAGAGGTTGAAGGGACATAGGCAATGATTTTCGAGTTCAAGACATAGATCCTGAAAGCTTTGAGAGCTTTCACCAAAGCATAGGCCTACTTCTCCATGATCTCATACCAGAGCTCAGCATCTCTCAACGCCTTGCTGTAGAAAGCAATAGGTTGCTCTCACCCTTGATCATTTTTCTGCAACAAGACAGTTGCTACCGAGTCGTCAGAAGCAAACGAGAAAATCAGGAAATATTTAGAATAATCGGGACTGATTAGCACAGGTGCTTCAGTCAATGCTTTCTTTATTTGGGCAAAAGATTCCCTGGGTTCAGCAGTCCATTTCACTTCATTTCCCTTCTTGAGCATGGCAGTGATGTGTTTCACCAGCTCGGCAAAGTTCGAGACGAATCTCCTCAGAAAGTTTATCTTCCCCAAAAAGGCCTGGACTTCCTTCTTGGACCTGGGAAGTGATAGGGTCTGGAGTGCCTCTACCCTGCTAGGGTCAATCCTTACTCCTTCTGCTGACACTATATGACCTAACAACTTCCCCTCTTTCATAGCAAACAATGATTTCTTGGGGTTTAAAGATAGGCCATACCTCCGACACTTCTGGAAAACTCTCTTTAAGTGGCAGCAGTGCTCTTTATCAGTATTAGAGAAGACTGTGATGTCGTCCAGATATATCACCACAAACTGGTCCTTCTCCCCGATGAAGGCTATGTCCATGGCTCGCTGAAAAGTTGCTCCCGTGTTCATCAGCCCAAAAGGCATTTTGGCATACATGAATGTGCCCCAAGGAGTGGTGAAAGCTTTTTTTTCTCTGTCCTCGGGCATGACTGATATATGATTGTATCCAGAGAAACCATCAATCATGGATATTCTAGATGCACCGGTTACCCTCTGCAGTATGTGTTCCATGTTGGGCAGGGGGTAATTGTCCTTCCTGGAGCTTCTGTTCAGGTTCCTGAAATCAACGCAGAGTCTGATCTCCCCACTTTTCTTTCTCACCGGAACCAAATTGGCCACCCACTCAGAATATCTCAAGGGGACAATGATCTGGGCATCCAGCAGCTTCTTTACCTCTTTTTCCATAACAGGCAGCAGCATGGGATTTATCTGTCTCAGCTTCTGCTTAAATGGCTTGGCCTCCTCTTTCAATGGGATCTTGTGCTCAATGACTAATGTGTCATATGTCTTGAGATCTTCATAGGTCCATGCAAACACATCAGCAAACTGTTTCAGCAACTTGGTATATTCGATCCTCTGCTCCTCGGTCAAACTCCTTGACAGCTTGACAAACTTGGGCTTCTCTGGTGTGCCTATGTTGCACTCAGCTGTGTCATCGTCATCACCTGAAACTTTACCCTTTACTGCCACATCATTCCCATCAAACAACCTCTCTAATGGGATTAGTCCTCTCTGTATGTGGTTGCTTGGTAGCTGTATAATTTGGTGGTCAGCAATTTTATTCAAAAACTCCTCAGGGTGATGGTCATCTTCCGTGTCAGGGTCCTCTTCTATGTGTAATGCTGAAAAATCATCAATTGATTGAAGAAAATTTTCGATCTCTACATCATCTTCAAATACCTTCCAATGTTTGACATTGTCCGGTACAGAGGGTCTGTATTTTATTTCAACATCGGACCCGACAGTGGGCAGCGCAGGAACTTCAAGTAGACTAGCTGTGAAAGCCAAAAAGTCGGCTGGGGTGTTTTCTTCCCTTGGAATGTAGGAAACGTTAAAAGCTGAGAAAAAATTATTAACAAGGTCCCATACCTCATTCCTGTAATTCCTGAGACGAGGATGCTTGGCTTGATAAACATTTTTGACCTGCTGGACAATCAGTTCCGCATCTCCAAACACAGTCATCTCCTTAATTCCCATTTCCTTGGGAGATCTTAATCCCAGAACTAGAGCTTCATACTTTGCCACGTTGTTGGTGACTTCAAATTCCAGCTTGTATGACAGAGATATGGTCTCTTGATAAGGGGATATGAATACCACTCCGGCACCTGCACCTATACTGGAAGAATCTCCATCAAAGAACATCTTCCAAACAGAGGTGGCTAGAGGGGGTGTCTCCTGATTAAGAATGGGTTGCTTTCTGATCTGTAAAGGAGCCTCAGGGGTGTGGGTGAGCTGTAGTAAACTGGAACCTAAATCAGTGTCCAAGGCATAGATGGGATGATTGGTAGGGTTGGCTTCATCACTGATTATGTAGGCCAGCTGGGCTTCTCTGTATAATCTTCTATGCTCCCCTCCAAACACTGGGATAGTGGCATATGTGAGGTCCATCTGTAAGGTTCCCCCCAGTCTTTTTATCTAATATCTTGACAACAACATGCCAAACTTAGGGGGAACATCAGCTACCACAATATCCATGACCATACTTTTCATGGGCAGCTGGAACAAAGAAACTGCTAGGTCCTTGATCACTCCCAAACACTGAACCCTCCCGGAGTCAAAAGAATAGAGGTCATGATAGGCTCGGGTGACTTCTAGTCCTAACTCTTCCATAACAGTTTTGGGCATGAGGTTGTGGGAGGCCCCTGAATTCATAAGGAAATTATGTAACACTTTATCATGTATGTTCAGGGATGTGTAGAAGGGAGGGGATGAATCATCTCTATCTTCTACCATGGGACCTAGGACAACTGCAGGCCTCCCATCTTGGAGGGTTATGGAGTCTGTGAGTGGGTATGAGGCTTCAGATTTCAACAGCTCAGAGAAGCGCTTTTTGAATTCCCCATACTTAATTAACTCAGTGAGTGGCACCGGAATTCTGATCTTTTGGATCTCATGTTCGAAATTGAAAGAAGATATAGGCTTTGGGATTTCTCTAACTTTAGGAACATGATTATGGACAATGGGAGAGAGAGTTTGAGCCTTATTACCTTTGTGAGCGTCTGCTACTTCATTAGCAGGTTTCTCTGTTCTAGTGGATGGCTCGGGAACATCAGGTGTTGCTGCCCTTTTGTCGGACCTCAGGTGATACCTGCCTCGACCGCTGCTAGCTTTGTCTCCCTTGCTCAATTCATTTAGCTGACTATCCATGAGAGACTCTTCATAGGCTGTCCTAGTGAGATGAGGAAACAGAGGAGTGTCTTCTAAGCAGTGGATTTCGGGGTCAAGCTCATCTGTTTCTCCTTCCTTCTCATCGGCCACCAAATTGTTCTGAAACAGGGCCTGAATTCTCTGGTCTTCTCTGTCTCTTCCCCTTTCTCTGTGTATAGTTGGGGGAGCCACATTATTATTTGGCCTCCTGAATCCTCCCTTATCTTCGGTGTTCTGAGGGCCCTTATACATTTGTTTCCTTTCCACCTTCAATCTCTTTACTTCTTCAGTCAGAAACTTCATCATCTCGGTCAGCTCATTCACTTGAGGGTGGGGCAACGATGGGCCAGAAGTTGAGGTTTCGGATCTTCCCTTTCTTCTGTCTACGTCAGCTTTGTTCCTCAGTCTGTCAGCTGCCAATATGTTGGATTCCACTTCTACAACAGCGTCTTGCATTTGAGCTAAAGAGGTAGCTCTTCTTTCTCTTAATAGCAGGCAAAAATCAAGATCAAATGCACCAGCATATGAGATTTGGGCAGAGGCTTCTGAGGGCTTTATCTCTGTAGGGATCTTATTGTACATCTTATTAAATCTTTTGGAGAAGTCAGAGACAAACTCTCCTTCCATTTTTCTCAGAGACCCAAACTCTGTCATGTAATACATGAAATCTTTTATATCTCCCAACTGCCTCATGAAAACGTTATCCAAGGCTTCAATGCCAGCAATAGAACCAGGGGCTAGTCCTCTGAACCATTTCCTTGGCTCTCCATCCAGGCTCTGGACAAAGACTCTCATCCAGACGTCTTCATTCTCAATATTCAGGTTGTCTACATAACTGTAAAAAGCAGCTAGGTGCTCTTCAGCAGTTATATCCCCTTCTACCGTGAACTTGGGCATATATTTCAAATAATCTCCAGCAGGGAGGGGATTCATAGGATGAGGGAGGATTAAAGGAGCATATCTAGCAGTAACTATGGCATCCATTCTATTCAGAGGAGGATTAGCACCAGCCATAGGGGTATTAGGTAGAGGAGAACTTAGAGGAGAAGGAGTGTGGACTGGAGATGTCGGAAAAGAGGTTCTTGGAGGAGACAACGGAGAAAACAGGGAGAGAGTCAAGGGACTTGAGTGTGTAGACGCTTCTTCCTGTACAGTAGTAGCAATAAAAGGAGGGGTGGTGAAGCCTTCAGAGGGTTGAGGTCTGTGTTGAGGCGCAAATTCCAGGGAGGGGGGAGTGACAAGGATCTCTCTTTCTGATACTAGACCAGGAGGAGAGAACTCAGCAGGAACACTCCCGAAGTTCAGAAAACGGGAAACCTCAGAGGAAGGACGACTAGGAAGCTTAGCACAAGAAAATGGAGTTCTCACAGAAGGGGATGGTGTATTACTTGTTTCGACGATGGAAGCTTCTTTTGCAGATCTCTTTCCCTTTCTGCGCGCTGCTTCTGAGTCAACTTCTGGTGTAGCTAAAGGCAAGTGTGGATTAGACCTCGTGTGTCTGCCTCTCGAAGCCACAATTAATAGAACAGATTCTCCCCAGCGGAGCCGGCACAATGGAGTCGCCAGGTGCGCAGTAGCAATCTTCAAGTTCTGATATCTGATGCACCTTCAGAATCAGTTGATCTTTGTCGTTCAAACCCAGGGAAAATATTCAACTTCATCCTCGGCAACGGCGCTAGAAAATGTTAGCGTCAGAAGTCACTCCTGGATTGCTTGCATGAGCAGAGCCTGACACCCATCGGTTTAATGTCACGATTTGTTTTTAAAAAGGTGATCAAATGGAGGAAAACTCTGGACAATATCGTTTCGACTCAGAAACTAGGCCAGGCATGCATGGACGAGTGAGGTCTTGATAAACTTCAAACAGTGAGTTGCAATGAAGGGTGAGTAGGGGGAAGACTTGCATGAGAAGAGTGCGAAGGTCTATCATAAACATCAGGTTCGTAACAGACTGGAGAAGAAAGCATTCGATCGCAAGATCCTCTTACATTCAAACACAGAAAACCAGATAATACAATAATGTTACAACAAATCCTTTATTATAACATAACTGTAACAATTCACGCGAATCATTCGATCATGAACTCTCTGGCATGAGATGAAACATAGATGGAAAAGGATAACTGTTTGTCATAAAACAAGAAATCTCAAACACATAGGCATAACCAGGAAACCAGAATGTTTGCTGAAACTTTCAGTCGGGAGCTTAGCTCTACCATCGATAGATACAAAAATGGCAAAAACGCCTTCATATACTCAGAACAACAACAGCAGCGGAACCGAGACATTGCATTGAAAGCTTTGCGTCTGCATGGATTCTGACAGTGAACATCTAAAAAATCGTGCAACTTATGTCAGACGCAATCTAACTCTTGACAGTTCCAACGGCGAATCGACGTGCCTTTAATTCATTGTCGTGCTTTCCCATTATGGCGGAGGCAATATCTAACTACCACCAACCGCTTCAATAACTGCTTCATCGGGATTGAGGATGGTCTGACCAACTTGGCACCTTCGGGATGTGGAGGGCCTCCCACGCTGCCACCTGGAATAACTGACTGGCTTAAAGAATGGACGTGGAAGCCAGCGCGGAAGATGGGGCACGGGAATGGAGTGATGGGGGCCAGAACAACGAGAAGTGGAGAAGAAGCGATGAGGGGGTGAGAGAGACAGCAGGGGAGACACATGGCAAAAAGGCAATAAGCGAGGGGAGACAGGAGTATGGATGTGACAGACACATTTTAGGGGGAGGCTGACGTGGAAAGAGGTGGGACACATGGCAGGTGATGGATGGAGGGTGAGTTGGGAAAGGGACCATGTGGACCAAGAGAGGGGAAGCAACAAATGTCGGAAGATGAGGAGGAGGCAGAAGGGCGCGAGCCTCATCGTACGGCCAGGAGGAGGACAGGTGGTTCTGGGAGATACATGATGGGGAAAAGGGCCCACACTGGCTAAACACAGAGCAGCTGAGAGGATGGGATCGCGCGAGCGCCATTGATCCGGGCGCTCCGATCCTGGTCGTCAGAAAGCTACACGCTCAATTCCGGACCCCCCCCCTCCGCTTAAAGGTAGAAAGGCAGGGGGGGTCCGGAATTGCCTTTACCGTCATTGATCTGGGCGCTACAATCGGGGCCGTCGAAGAGATGCGCTCCCGATTCCGGACCCCCCCCCTCCGCTTAAAGGTAGAAAGGCGGGGGGGGTCCGGAATCTCATATGTGCCGCTGATTTGAGCGCGCAGATGCGCGTCGTCTAGATCTGTTCGTTGCTTACCATGGACACATTTACATCCGAACTTAGGACAAGTGGGTTTTTAACCCATTCTTTTGCATTCTAGCCCCCCTTACAAGAAATATCGTTAACAGGGCCTAATACGAATGAAAACATGATCTCCCACTTTATATCTTCAGTTTGTCCTATGTGTCTCAACATAACTTTTATGTCTATCTTATGCCTCTTTTAATTGTTGTCTAATCTGAATCACTTGTTCCTTCATCTCTTGAATAAATTCTAGCGCTACTATCACTTGGTCTTATAATCTTCATCCAACTCAATGGTGTCCTGCATGGCCTTCCATATAGAGCTTCATAGGGTGGCAGTCCAATTGAGCTGTGAAAATTGTTATTGTAGGAAAATACTACCAAAGGTAGGTACTTCTCCCAATGGGTTTGATTATCCATAACATACATCCTAAGCATGTCTTCCATAACATGATATGTGATGCTTAAGTTCAATTGAGTCCCCAATGCTGACTGCAAACTTTTCCAAAACCTAGATGTGAATTGAGAGTCCCCATATGAAATAATCTTCTTGGGTGACCCATGTAGATGAATGACCTCACTTATAAAAATGTGTGCCACATCAGTGACATCATAAGTGTCTTTTATTGGAATAAAATGAGCACTCTAGGTCAACTTATCAACTATAACAAGAATGGCAGTATGCCTCAGTGATGTGAGTGACAATCCCACAACATATCCATAGAAATAACTTCCCACTTGGACATCAGAACATCGTGCAGTTGTAGGAGACCTGTCGAGTGGTGATGATCCGACTTCATTTGTTGACACTCGAGGAACTTGGTGGCGAAATGGACTACATCACGCTTCATGCCTACCTAGAAGAAAATATTTTTCATGTCTGCATACATTTTCTTCACACTCGAATGTGAACAGTAAAGTGCTCTATGGGATTCCTTGATTATGATGCTTCGAATATCCCCACCCTCGGGGATGTACATCCTTCCCTAGTATCTTCCTCATGGCCATATCCTTCATACTTTGGATCTAACTTCCTCCCACTCTGAAGGTTTGAAGTAACCATTAAATACCAACTATCTCCAACAAGTTGCCCCAACACCCACTCCACCCTCAGATTAAATTTTAGGGGCACCAAGGAGAAGATACGTGGTATCCTGCTCAGTGCATCTGCGACCACATTCTCCTTTCCCTTGATATATTAAATTCCAAAATCGTACTCACTCATAAACTGACTCCATCGCCTCTGCCTAGAATTGATATACCTTTGAGTGAAGAGATGATTTAAGATTTCATGGTCCTTTTTTAGCTCAAATCTTTGTCCCACTAGATAATGCCTCCAAATATTTAGATCTAGCATCACAACTGCCAACTCTAAATCATCAGTAGCATATAGCTCCTCATGTTGCTTCAAATTTCTTGATGCATATGCTATCACTCCCCCATATTGCATTAACACGGCCCTCAATCCTTTCTTCGAGGAATCCGTGCAGACTATGAAGTCCTTCTCCATATCTGGTACTCATCGAATTGGTGCACTAGTTAGTAACCTCTTCAGCTCAATAAATGCAATATCGCACTCATTGTCCACTCATACCTAACCCCCTTGCATTGCAAGGTGACGATGGATTTTGAAATCTTCAAGAATCCTTCCACAAACCTTTGATAATAACCAACTAGCCCCATAAAGCTTCTCACCTCATGAGCATTCCTCAGCACTAGTCAATCCATTATTGCCTTCACCTTTTCTGGGTCCACCAAAATTCCTTCACTCGAAATGATATGACCTAAATAGTGAATCTCTTTCTAGAAGAAATAACACTTTGACAACTTTCCATACAACTTGTTCTCTCTAAGGCATGACAACACCACTCGCAAGTATTCCTCATGTTCTCTTTCATTCTTGGAATAGATAAGGATATCATCGAGAAATACATGTACAAAGAAGTCTAAGTACTTTCAAAATACACCATTCATCAAACTCATGAATATTGTTGGTGCATTGGTCAAACCAAAAGGTACTACAATGAATTCGTAATGCCCAAACCGAGTTCGAAAGGCAGTTTTTTGAATATCGCCTTCCTTAATCCTTAACTAGTGATACCTGATCGCATATCGATTTTTGAGAAAATCGTTGCTCCTTTCATTTGATCAAAGAGATCATCTATTTGTGGCATTGGGTACCTATTCTTCACTGTAACAGGTTTCAATTCCTTGTAATCTATACATATTCATAAGGAACCATCCTTCTTCTTGACAAAAATTACTAGTGAACCCCAATGTGAGACATTGGGCCTTATTATCCCCAAGTCAAGTAGTTCCTTCAACTGCATCTGCAACTCACAAAGTTATGGCACTATCATCCTATACAGTGTCTTGGAAATTGGCTCCACACTAGGTTTTATCTCAATGGTAAAATAAATCTCCCTCTGAGGAGGCAATCCTGGCAACTCTTTTGGAAAAACATCCTTAAATTGCGTTGATCTATACGGAGTCCCTTCCCTTAATTGCCTTCTTACACTACAAATAATTGATAACCTTGCCTCATGCGACGTTTGACCTTCATTGTATAGATAAAGCGTAGAGACACCTTCCTCCATATACCATGGATCTCTACTAGCCTTCCTTCATCATCTACGCAAAGCACCCTCTTCATGAAAAAATCTACCATAGCTCAATAGGATTCTAACCAGTCCATCCCGATGATTAGATCATACATCCCTAAGGCAATGACGTACACCTTCAACCTAGTACTACACACTCATAGGTCTACCAGACAATTATTGACGTTAGGTCCTACTTCTTGTTTTCCCCCCAAAGTCATCTCGACTTGTTTAAAGTCATCATGCTCTTAGGATTCCAACCCACACTTTTCTAATGCAGAAGGTGAAATGAAACTATTTGTAGCACCAAAATCAAATAAAATTTTAACATTGACATGATTTAGCATACCTGACGATTCCACCACAGTGGATGATGTTCTGCATGGCGGTTATTAATCATTGTAAAACTTTGGTGGCTACTACTCCCTTTTCCCATCGGGGCCTTTCCTTCTCTATGTACAAATCTTGATTGTGACTTTAGACATTCATGCTGGTAATGGGGTCCTCCACACCCCCAACAAGGAACACGAGATGGAACTTGCACACTTCCCTGTGAAGGCCTCTAAAATGAGTTCCTTCCCTTGGAACCCCTGCCCCTACTAGCTACTCCTCGAGAAGTTCATGGACCTTCCTGCATCGTTGGTGATGAGTGGGATGTCTTACATGCTTCCATAAATAAAGCTATTGCAAATGTTCTAGGTGAAACCCTATTCCCATAATGAGGTGGTCTAGAGCTTCCTCCTTGGGAGAAGGTCCTAGGTGAAACTCTATTCCCATAATGAGGTGACGGTTGTGGAATAGTTGATCTCATACCTCCATTTAAGCTCATATGTTCTTCTGCGTAACGAGCATTTTCAAGTTCTTCAGCCACTGACGATGGTTTTCATATCCGTACCATGGCCCTTATCTTAGGGTTTAACACATATATAAAGTGTTCTGCTTATCGTTGATCGATATCCATGTATGAGACATAATTTACTAACTCCATGAACCTGATTTCATACTCTTCCATGGTTTGATTCCCCTGAATTAGATAATGAAATGCTCCTACCTGTTGTTCTTCATAGTAATCCAACAAATATTTCCTCTAAAACCTTTCCTCAAAAATCTCCCAAGAGATGGTGTCTAGGGTAAGGTGCAATTTCCTCTCCAGATAACCCCACTAGTTCAAGGCATTGTCCATCAACTGAAAGATCGTTATCTTCACTTTTGACGTGGAAGAATAGTCTCTAATGGAAAAACATCTCATCATTCCCTCCAACCATGCCTCAACACGTTCACTTGCACGTCTCCCGACAAACTCGGGAAGTTTGATTTTCTGTAGTTCTCTGGTGATGTCCCCTAGTGCAAACCCTCCCTCTGAGTCCCTCGACGCTTTAGGGTTATCCACTCCAGATGATATGGGTTTCACTTTGACATCTGTTGACTGACGTCCCTTTAATGTCTCATTAATAGCCTCTAGGGAGCGCAAAATGAGAGCTATGTTGGGCGATGGTGGTGGCAGTATCGGCATCAGCAGTCCTTGCAGTGATGCCCCCCAACCTTGATTTCCTCGAGTCCTAACCATCTTGAATAAATGAATCTGCATCCAACCAATTGCTTATTAGAAAAGGGTTAAAGGCATTCAACATTTTACTCAAACTTACACTTGCAAACATAGGGTCAGGCGTAACTTTTTTTTTATACTTGTATGTAAACAAACATTATTCCCATAAGGTAAGTGGCTAAGGGTCAGGGTCAAAATCCTCTAAAATTGGTAACTTCATTCAGGTAAGCTACTAACTCTCTCGCTTTGTTATCTATGCCTGCATTGGGGTACTCATCAATTACACTAGCATACTTCCATAATCAAGTGTTTGACCCTGTCTTATATCAATACACGACACTCGTATTAATCACCCTTACAAAATTATGGTTACATGTCCTTGTAATACCACAATCTCCCATGTGTGTGTTATTCATTACCTTAATGTTAGTTATCCTACTATTTTAGCCATTTATTTACCACTTCCTTATCAATTTTGTACTTTAGCAATGAAATATATATGACCATACCAATAAATACTACATATATAACCATTTACCATTTATTTTATACCTATTTTATTACAATTAAGGTATTTAAATTTTATACCTTTAAAATTTATTTTATACCTATTTTATTACGAGTAAGGCTATCCTACTATTTTATATAAATTTTATAGCTATCTTACTATTTATATATAATCACCATATATATGTTTCTTTAATTTAGGTATATAACCATAATATATTTTTTCGAATTTATGGAATTTATATATATACATGGTTAAGAACATGTGTTTCCTCCTAAGAATTCACAAGTTCGAATCCAAAGGGGGCTAGGGTATGTATACCTCTGTAGACATTACCAGTCAAATCGTTAGTCCCACAAACAAGGGGGTCTCTATACCAATTTGGTGTCTGGCTTGGTCATGACCATAAAAATAAATTATTATTATTTTTATACAAAATATAATTAACCATAAATAGATAATATATATTGTATAAATTAAACTAAATTTTATGTGTAAAAACAAACTCAAAAAAAATAAAATAAATAAAAATTTTAAATTTATATAAAATAATATTTAATCGTAAATTAAATTTATGATTTATTATTATTATTATTATTAAAAATAAAAATTAAATTAATAATTTCGATTAAAATCATATAAAATTTTAGCTTTAACTTACGACAACCAACATGGACCCACATGGGATCCACATGTTTCTCTTCACTCATTCGCCATAATAAAAAAAAATCGGGACCCATTAACCCTAATCACCATCATTCACCCTTCACTTCGTCTGTCATCCTGTTTGTTTCTGCTTTGTACACAAGTTCGAGGGCACGAGCCAGCCTGCCAATAATGTTGATGGAATCACCATTGGGGATGGAGGCGATGATGTGGGTGATCTTGAGGGAGAAATTGTCATGTCGAGGGTTTGAATCCAAGGGCACGGTGATGTTGTAGAGGTCATCTGAGATATCTTGGGAGTGGACACTATTATAACCGAGATCAACGTCGTTCTTGCTAGTGGGGGTGAGACAATGGGAGACATTCCCAGGATGGAGTCTGAGGGAATGTAGCTCCCCATTGGCATCGGCGTCGCAACTTCATCATCAGGGGGGTTGGGGATGCCTTCTCATAGGGGAAATGAGACCAGTAAGGGCACCACGCACAGGCCCACTGGTGCATTTTCATCGCAGTGTGGTAGAGGAATCATCACGGGGGATGGGGAATTTCCCCCCACCGTAGTTGTGACGGTGGCCAGCAACGACGATACTCCTCCTCCTCCTCCTCCATGTGCTTTTGTGGCCAGCGTTACGAAGCCCACCTGCCTGACCTTTGGATCAATCACCATTCTCGATGCCCACATCGCATCCATCGCAGGATCGAACCCCACCACAACTACCTTGTCATGGGTTTCTTCTCCTCGGGTTTAATTTTTTGTGCAATCCTGTAATCTCGGCACTCATTATTCAAATGGTTTTCGAATGATTGTAGAGTGGTTGCTTGGTAGGATGTGGGCACGTTTCAAGGCATGCCTCCACCAAATAAGTCTCGCATTTTGACTCGACGATGGTGGAGTGGTCTAAGGCGTCGAATGTGCTGGTGTGATTAGAAGAGCTTCTAAGTACAAAAACATTGGTATCTTTGGAGGAGTTATTGGTATGTGGATTCTCGTTATGACATGTTTTGGTGCAGCAGTGGCCTATCTATCGTTGGCCTAGTGGGCACACAACTATGGCCGACAACCCAGCCAGGGCGTGACCATGGTGTCAACAGCCTTAGGGTTTTCAGGTAGTAATCAAATTAATTTTTAATTAATGTTTTTTTTGTCTGTTCGAAAGTTTATTTATGTGTATTTCCCCTAGTTTTGTTTTACACATAATATGCATATATTGTATATATATATATAACATTTCTACATATGCACAACATAGATTTTTTTTTTGTTTTTAAACAATAAAATATAATTTAAAACTACTTTTTTTTTTAATAAGAGAATTGGTGTTTATATACAGAAATATATACAGACTTACAGATATTTATTTTTTCTCTAACATTGTAAATTTATTTTTTTTCTTTTTTTTACATGAACAAGTGGCTAGGATAGGAGATGGGAGGATGGGACAATTTGCAGAACTCCTTCCTGCTACTCATCATTTCATCATTTGGGTTATCTGTACACTCTTCCCTACAAGATTCTTCTACATAGTTCATGTAGGGTTTCATGACATGGTATATCTGCCATGCACTTGGAGTTTAGGTTCTAATTGTTGGTCTTTAAATCTTTAAGATTTGTTAACAAAATTTATGGGTTGTTTAAGGGTTACTTAAAGGGTTTTTGTGTTGCATGTTCAGGATTTTTTTTTTGAATGGATAGTATACTTTCAATCCATAAGAGAGTGGGTAAGCCTTAGGTTTCAGTTTTGAAACCAGGCTCTGATACCATATGTAGAGCCTCCTTCCTTATATCAGGGATTCAAAGTTTTAACAATAAATTTGTTATCTAAATTATGTTTATATATTCATCAAGTAAATCTAATATCACATTTATGGTTCTAATTTTTGGTTATATTCTAATACAACTTGAGTGGGCCTAATGGTTATGAACATGTTTCCTCCTAAGAGGTCACATGTTCAAATCCAGAGGGGGGTAGGGTATGTATACCTCCGTAGACTTTACCAGTAAAATCACTGAGCGAATCAGTGAAATACATGTTGAAGAGAAGTTTTCCCTTTTCAGTTTGTCCCTTTCTCTGCATGTTGATCACTTGTCTTGATAACTATCCTAAAACAGAATCCTCCCAGCTAGCTAGGAACAAAGCCTCTCTGACTCCCTAACTCCAGGAAATCATATCTCCTAGCCCCTGAGCCTGAAATCCCAGCACCTCCAGTCCACTAGTAAAAACCCCCAAAGAAATGTTGCATCGTTTCTCCTCTTCCTAGTTTCTCCTTCTCCCCTCCAAATAAAATCCTCTCTCCTTTCTCCAAGTCCAACCCCCTCTTCCTTATCCTCCTCTCTCGAATCGTTCCCCCCATTAATTTCCCATATGCCTTATCTTT
>JASDQU010945502.1:11110-24083 GCA_032191745.1 Picea mariana
ATTGCTTGAATTTCTTATAATTTCATCTGATAAATATATTAGATTCCCTATATTCATCATAATTTGTGGTTATGAATACCTGTAAATAGAATTATCTACGGAACACGGCGTACAGTAGCAAAATCTTATTGGGTGTACAGTAGCAAAACATAAAATCAGAGGCTAAAACTTCAATCTTGAAATCACGGTTTCCTTTATCTTTATGGATAAAAAGCATACATTTTGATCTCATATTTTAACTTGGGATGTAAGAGATTGCAGTTTCAGGTCTATGGATTTTAACGGATTTTCACCGAAAAAAAACGTGGTAAGAATAAGTGCCCCTTATCCGGCAATCTACAGGAGCAAGTTACAAAGAGAAGCATAAATAGGCAGACACAATATCAATCTAAACATATCATAGGTAAGAATAAGTGTCCCTTATCTGGTAATCTACAGGAACAAGTTAGAAAAAGAAGCATAAATAGGCAGACACAATATCAATCTAGACATAATTTCAACCAATAATTAAAGGATACTAGGTAAAGCTCATCTCATTATTTTGAACAAGAATGCATGTTTTTTATATAAATGTGGAGGGTTTTGTTTAACTATTCTATGTTTTCGGAATCTGATAACATAAATTTGTAAAATATTTCTGTTATACATTCAGATATAACATATTATAAAAACTTTTAAAACATTCAGATTATACAAAAATAATCATTCAAATCTGAAAATCTAATAATTTTTCACCAGATTTCTGGCAAATATCTTCAAAATGTTTAAGAAATTTATACTACCATAATGCCTAACTATTCTGAGTTTTTACCTCTTTTTTTTTTTTAATACAAAAGATATTTTGCAAATTTAAAAAGCTTCGAGTCGTGTAACTCCCGGTCTATTCTCACTTACAATACATGAATAATATTTTTACTTACAATACAGGAATAATACAGTAGACTAAGAGATACGACATTCTATCAGCCAACGATTATTGAATCATTTTCCTGCAATTAATTTTACTTCCTATACCTAGCGATGGAGAATATTACTGATTTAATCGCTGCAATATGCTGTTGCAGTTTTCGCTGAAAATCCTTTAAAAAAAATTCTGTAAAAAGTAGACATTACTGGTCCCTCAAGGAATGCTTGCTGTGTAGAAGTAAAAAGCTTGCTTGCGGATTCAATAAAGAAGACAGTAGGTACTGAGAAAAGGAAGTATTTAAGTTATTGGAACAATTTTAAGACATGCTAATATTAATATCGCTGTATATACCATTAATGCCCACAAATATAGATATTCAAACCCTAATGCCAACAAATATAGATATTCAAACCTTTGAAGGAATAAAGCATGGACTGTTTATACTTTATTACACCGAAAGGAATGGAATCGCTGAAGTGTATGGGGAACTCTGGTCGTCACAGAACGGTGTTGTCGAATGCAAACTGCACCCTCTCATGAACGGACAAAGCAAATCCGCCGCGTCCCGATCTATCGAGCAACAAACGCACCCTGGCGAGCTTAGAGATCGATTCGGGGACGCTAAAACCGCAACGCAGTCAAATATTCCGAGAAGATCGCATTTCTGGCGTAGAATGCCAATCGATGGCCGGATTCCAGCCGGAAATGCGCCATAAACGGCGCAGGCATAGGGTGAGCTTACCACTGTTTTCAGCTAACGCCATCACGGAACGACCAAATCTCTACTTCGAGCAAGGGCTGAACTGCATCTGCAAAGATTCGCCAAATCTTATGGTCGTGTGGGAAGAATCTCTAAGAGGCTTTTGTCTGGAGTCAGACCTGCCCGAAGTAGTGAACTCAAGGATTTTCTACTTGAAACCTTCTATATTTACAAAGTTTCCTTTAAAAAACCCGTCGATTGGTCAGGATTCCCCAAAGATGCAGAGAGGGTTTTTATAAGTCCGTGTATCTCGGATAGCGGATCTGCTGGAAAGGATTCCCCAATAAAAAATAATTCATATTGAGCCAAGTTCATTGAATGTACCCTCGGGAACATACATTCGTCCAAGTGCAATGGACGCAGGGCTGCTTTCATGTCCAAGTGCAATGGACGCAAGATTGCTTTCATTTCACATTAACGGAGCTATGCATTTGCCTTGTTGTTATCATGACTATATTTTTTATTAAGGAATATACATGTTACTTTGCTTTTAAATTGTGAGTAAATGCCACCTCCTTGCCTTTTGCCTTTATGCCTTTTTATTTAACATTTCTTTGATAAATATACAGTTGAAGCAAATGATACCACTTTTTCTCTAATTAATATGCGGTTTAAACAAACAATATAGATAAACGTGAGGCATCTCGATTTATTAGGTCGAAGGTGTGCAAAAGAGAGTGTCCCATCAAATGTCGTCATTACAGAACATCTATACAGTTGAAGCAAATGATATCACTTTTTCTCTAATTAATATGCGGTTTAAACAAACAATATAGTTAAACGTGAGGCATCTCAATTTATTAGGTCGAAGGTGTGCAAAAGAGAGTATCCCTTCAAATGTCGTCATTACAGAACATCTCTTCCTAATATAGCCGTTGTATAAATTTTCTATAATGTTATATGTTTTGGTTATTTCTAGGTTAAATTATTTATTTAATTTTGCTCAAAATTAGTTCAGAAATTGTTGGATCTGGTTTGAGTGAATGGTTTAGAAATTGTTGGATCTAGTTTGAGTGAATGGTTTAAAATGTATAATTAGATTGTTCGTTTTAGTTATTTTTTGGGCATATTATCTTTTTAATTTTGTTAGAAATTAGGAGAGAAATTGTTGGAACTCTCGATATGAGTGGTTAAATGTTTGGCCTAAATTTATGTGGCTAGATTCATGTAGAAAATACCAAAACAAATTGTAAACGTAAAACGTTTAAACAACACAGAAAATATATATTGTGATTCTCAAGCATTTATCGCACAATTAGGATTAGGATATCACTCAGACCAGCATCTCTACAAAGCATATTACCTAGGTACATAGTTTCCTAGATCCAAATGACCCTCACTCTAACCTGCTTGTAGATTCAGGTCATCAAAAGGCCCAGCCAATGACCCAAATCTACAATCGAGTTAAGGATGGTCATCTAGTGGTGGAAAATTCCTTGTTATTCGATTATATTTAGTAGACAAAATTTCCCACCCATAGAAAATGATGGTTCAAACAATACAACCAAACATTTTTTACAAACTTCTTATTATTTCCGACGAAAAACCTTAAATCTTCATTGTATATGACGGGCATATTTCCCATATACTTTCATCACACATGGCCCAACTCAGCTTATCTCATCTATCTTCGATGACTTTCTTCAATCTTGCACAATTGTTCATTGCTTCAGGCATCTAACCGTTGGTTGCCCAACATTTAATGGTCCACAACATTGAATTTGAATCAAATGCTCCCATATGTAAGGCCTCCCAAGACACCCACCGATCACGCACGCTCATTGGGCAGATTCGATGATGGAGCGAATGAAGAGCATAAGGAGGAAACAATTGTCTTAGCAAACAAAGATGTTTGAGTGTTGACAGGAGCACCTTGGGGCACGACGGTGACATGCGAACCCAAGGGGGAACACACCCTTCTTCCCTTCTGATAGGCAACATAGACTTGGGTTGCATTTGGGCAAGGGTGGGGAAACTTGGGAGCACTCCCAAGTAGTAAACCCATTTTCCCTTGGCAACACAGGTGCACTAGAGAGGTTGGACGATCCCATCGACACACCCATAAAGAATCATGATGATCGACATAAGGAAGAGCATGATGAAAGGGGAACGTGCCCAAGGATGGGTGTGTCGATCCAAGAGACATGTTGGTTGATGGGCATGTAGGCTTAGTTGGGTGCACTGGGTCCATGGAGGGGCATGACAGTCCGTTGGGTATGATGATTAGCGAAGGGGTGCGACACATCTAAGAGACATGACGTTTCACAGAAAGTGACTCTTGGATCCCATATAAAAGAAAGGGCGCAAAACCAAAAGAGGACATAGAAGAACAAGGGAACAAAAGAGACATGGAGCTCTGAGGCTAGGCACACTAGTGGGCTGCACCTTAGGCTAAGGCACAGAGAATTGACAAGGGGGAAATCTTGGTATCACCGAACCGCAGGTTGGACAATTTTGATGTATGAGGCTGAGTCGTGAGACTATGTCCTTCTATATAACTAGTAATAGTAGCGCCCTCTTTTTAAAACTTTTTTCTATTTCAGAATATAAATAAAAATAAGTTGGGTATTAGGCATCAACGGTGCCGCTCAAACTGTATTTGTCTCTTGTTTTTCACTTGTTTTCTATTGTATGCCAAATTGACTAAGTGTTAAATTGTGTTAAAAAATGTCTAAGTATACAACTGAGTTACATAAAGTAAGGATGTGACATGTTTGAAGCCTAGAGTAGAGTATGGGTATGCTCTAGGTAACGAGGCATAGTCTGAGTGAAGTATCCTTGGTTGAGCCAAGCTGCCAAGGGAGAACCATTGTCGATCTAGGTGGATATCAATGGCCACTCTCCTATTCCACTGGGTCAAAATATAGTTTTCCAACTCGACAATTTTTCGACAGTTTTACGGGTCCCAAACTTCGAGGGTTGTTTTGAGGCCCTAAACGACATTATTTGGGGATTTTAATCTTAGGATATTTCCTATGGAAGTGGCTTGTAACAATAGAATTTGTTTCTTGTCATCTAGACCATTCCAACGGTGTATTGAGCACCCCAAACAAGAATCTTATGTAAAAGATATGCCCCCATGGAGTTGAGGTATCAACTACCCCCATGGGGACCCGCAAACCTTTTGGCTTTTCATCTTTCGTGGTTAGGTTTTTTTATTTTCCTTATGTTAAAAAGGCCTTTAGAGCCTCATTGTAACAATCATATTCTTGCGAATGAGAATAGTTGTCACATCTCTTCTGAGAGATAAGATGCAACCATTCTAACAAGTTCCTTCACTCTTTATTTTTACAGTTTTTGTACATTTCACTAATTAATAGAAATTGTGTATTATTGTATATATGTGTTTATTCTTATATCTCTGATATATTTTTGATATATTATTGGCTCCCTTGCAATATCTCTGTATATTTATTTGTTATATCTCCTCTCTCATTTCGTACTCAAAATAATCTAGATGAGTGGCATCAAAGCAGGGTGCTCTTGATCATTTTTTAGTGCATGTCTTCAACGAGGTCGGAGTATAGAGAGTTGGGTCTCGATCTTTTCCCTCTTAAGGAAAATTTATCTTTCATGCCCAAGAAAAACAACGGAGCATAATATTCTATTAATCCATTTTTGGACCAACCTCTCATGCGACAAAGAGACGAAATGATGGATAATTTTTCCCACATCCTTCAATGCATGTCAATAACAACAAGCACATCTTCATCAAGGGACCACTTTGGAGGCAACTCTCCTTTCAAGGTACAATTTGATTTTGATATTCTTGTATTTGAAATTGTCAGATAGATGTGGATGCCCTAGAAAAATGGTTAAATATGCTAGAAGGTTATTTCTTTGTTCACAATTTTTTCGATAGGGAAAAGATCACCTTCACACTCCTTAAGTATCTCCCCCGTGTCAAACATTGGTGGGAAACTTTTTGGAATCAAAGTTCCACAAAGAAGTATGAAATATATGGAGCCAAACCCACTTGGGATTTTTTTGTGGATGTGGTCAAGGAACAATATTACCATGTTGGTAACTATGACAACCAGTACATGAGATGGACCATGTTGTGACAAGAGAGGGGCCAAATATTGTGTCGGAGTTCACAAATACTTTCCATACCTTGCGCAACAAGATGGATATCAAAGACTCTGAGCGACATCTGGTTCTGAAATACCTCGAGGCTCTGCATTGGTACATCCAAACTAAAATGGATTTCCTGGACATCTCATCGCTGGGAGCTGCCTATCGATATGATGTCAAAATAGAGCAGAAATTTGGGCACCAGAACAAATGGGAGTTTGGTTTTGGAAATCCGCAACAACCAAAGTTTGATAAATATGGACCTAACAAAAAACCTCTTGAAAACTCATCCAAGCCATAGGAAAAGAAAGGTAATGGAAAGATGAATAAGGAAACTAGAAAGTGGTGTGATTTCCACAAAATCCCCTGGAACAACACTGATGAATGTCATTCAAAACAATCATTGGCGTCCGAGATCAAAGAAAAGGAGTCGAACCCTGATTGAAAATCTAATTCAGAAAATAATCGAAGAAGAAAGATCATCGACGTAGACCCCACTGCTACTGTCGCGACCCCAAAAATTCAACTAGAAGGACCAATAGATACTAAAAAGGTGGAGCACCTTTTTCATTCACATATGTGGGTGAAGCACACCCCACTGCATTTTATTGTTGATAGAGAAAGACAAAATAACCTCATCTGAGAAGAGGTCGTCAAGCAGTTGGGATTGTTAAAAACACCACCCGTAACCATACAACATCGGGTGGCTTCACCAGGGATGGGATTTTTGTGTCAGCTAACAGTGTCGATTGTCATACGACATCCATCCCTTCAAGGATGAGGTATTATGTGATGTTATCCTACTAGATGTATGTGATTTCCTTTTGGGCTAGCCATATATGTGGAAGTGTCATGCTATTTATGAGTCTCGACCTCGTAGTGTCATTGTTACTCTAGGGGTTCATATCTACAGGATACCAAAGGTACTTCCAACTACTGTCCCACCTAAACAATGTCATAAGGTAGTATCTCATACTACAAGATTTAACTTCTTCACAATCTGTTCAAAAGGTGAACAGAAGGACACTGCAACCACTGTAGTCTCATTCCAGGCACCTTTTATACAACATAAGAAGGTGGACAAGATTGAAGAAAAAGACAAAGATTCATTCTACACACAGTCATCTCATCAGGTTCTCAAAAATCTCCCCACAAACCAAGCAACGCAACTTCTCCAGCAAGGTAAGCAACTGACCAAGGTTCAGATTCAACAAATGCTTCCCCCCCTCCCACGGGAACTCAACGCAATGGAGACCATTGCTTCCTAAAGAGGTAGGATTAATCCAGGTGGATATCGGCGACCACCCACCTATTCCACTTGCTCAAAATAGAGTTTTCCACCTTGATAATTTTTTGATAGTTTTTCGGGTCCCAAACTTTCGGGGCCGTTTTGAGGCCCTAAATGACATTTTTTAGGGATTTTGAGCTCGAGTGACTACTAAAGGCCCTGACCTGGCCCACTTGAAATTTTTTCTTCTTGGCTAGACCTTTCCAACAGTGTATAGAGTGCCCCAAAAGGAGATCGTATGCAAACGTTACGCCCTCGAGAATTTGAGGTATCAACTACCCCATCGGAGCTCACAAACCTTTTGGATTTTCATCTTTGAGCGTTATGGTTTTGGATTTTACTTATGTTAAAAATGCCTTTAGAGCCTCATTGTAACAATCATATTCTTTGAAATGAGCGTATCCGTCACACCTCTTCTTAGAGATAATATGCCACCAATCTAATGAGTTCCTTCACTCTGTATTTTTACAGTTTTTGTACATTTCGCTCATTAATAGAAAGTTTGTATTACTGTATCTTTGTTTTTATTTCTATATCTCTGATATATCTATGTTAAAGTATTGGATCACTTGCAATATATTTGTATATTTATTTTTTATATATCTTCTCTCATTTCGTGCTCAAAATAATTTGGATCAACTATGATGTCGCACGTCCATGAGATGCCAAGGTTGGACTTGGGCATGACTCTTGGGGGTGTGGCAGGTGGTAACAAAGAAATTTCACAATGAAGGGTTTCACAGAAACATAATGCACAGTATGATAGGCTTTGCACAATCTATAAGTGGGGCAACTCAAGATTGTGTGACTCCTTTGATAGAGACGTATGAAGTCGTACGATGAAAGAAGATTGAGGATGACTCAAGGCAGGTTGAATCAAGTATCCCACTGTGACTTGAGATGAAAGAGTCCTAGTTTGGGAAGTGAACTAGGATTTACAAATACATGCAACAAATCACTTTGGAACTAAGTGGTCAATCAAGGTGTTGTCACGRTTACTTAAATACTGAGAGGGGGGTTGAATARGTATAAGAATAATTTTCATTTTCTTACAATATTTATCAATATGYTACTTTATSAACTATAWAACTTAATGATAAATAAGAAACCATRCAATCCAYAGTATGCATATATTTAAYGTGGAAACYCAAATGWGAGAAAAACACAAAACAATTATATTGTAAAATCATGTACGAGCCAACCTATTTTTACAATGTTTGYAGACACCAATCTGCAGGAGAYACCAATCACTTTGRATGAGCATCAACTCAACACTTCCTATAGGAACCAATATACAACTGCAATATTTGTAGGCACTGACTTGATAGAGACAYCAATCCCCTTAGCTAAGMACCAAATCAACAATATGTAGKRACCAACCTACTAGACACACCAATATCCATGATCTATCAATAATGTCAAATCATCTCTTTCCCTAAAGAATTTACTTGCATAGATATGTTGTTCAATCTATGTTTTCATAACCCTCTCCTTTAATTCACAATCTTCTTCATTTAAAAAGTTCCTTATACCTTGCACCTCCTAGACACCAATAGATAATTACAATTTGTTATTTTCATTCTCTGGCATCCTCAGACCTCAGATCCTCAACACTTCTCTTCCCACAATCCAAACTCATTCACTTACTGCTTTGACTTGGATTTGAGCATCATTATTTATATAGAGAGTACACTCAAGTGTTTGTCCACTTATAAAAAAAATATTTCTCATGAGGTCAGCTCTAGAGCACTTGTCTCTTCCTTAATATTTGGAATTTATAAATCCTTCAAAACTAGTCCCAAATTCCTCCTAATTCGCATGTTATCTGCTCATTAGACATAGGATAAACCTTGACTCTCAACAATCTTCCAATATAATCCCTAATTCAACCTCAACCGTCGATCTATCATCTTGATGGTTTACTGCATCACCGGGCTATCGTTGACCGCCCATTTAGCACCAGTGGTCAACTCATGTGCCATGAAGAGATGCATCATAAAATGCATTGTTGTTGAAGACCTTGATTCTACAAGGCTCTGTTTGGCCCAGCACTTATTTTTGTACTTGGAATTTCTGCACCCCTGCGTGGGTTAATAATGTAATAGGTCTGCATGAGTCATGTCTAGGTCAGTTACCTTGGCATCGGTTTGCCAGGAGAGTTCCTTTCACCGAGTCTTTTTTATCCTCAGGTTATCATTGGGCCTTCTAGCCTTAATGATTTCCCTTGAGTTTTTCCCTCGCACTTTACATATGTCCTCCAAAGTGGTGAACGACGTTCTAGTGGGCTTATGTTTTGGTAACTATATAGGGAATTCATTGTAAATGACCATGCAAGACATCATAAAAAGTTTCATGGAATTCCGTTGAGTCTTGTTTAGTTTTTTTTAATTAATTAACTTTTAATTAAATTTCCCTAAGTTTGGAGGTTTAATTATTTTTGAGTAATAATTGTAAAAATTGGATCATTGAACTTTTGATAGGGGTATTTGTGCTAAAAATAAATGGAATAGCACCTCCTACATCCTTGGACCAAGTTTTAGCTTGGTCGGACAACTTTAGCCATGGGTTAGTCCACCTAGAGTGTCAATCAGTCTATGATGTGAAATGTAAAAATTGTAATAATGAGTTAGATGATGTGAAATGTTAAAATGATGGTTAGAGAGAGACCCCCTAAGCATAACCTTAGCCTCCCAACCCTTTTCAAACTTCTCTAACCCCTTTTCCAACCCCCACACTCAAAAGTTGCGCCCCCCTAGGGGGATTGACATTTTTCACTTTTTAATTTAATTGTGACTTTGGTGTGGCCCCCTCTCCTAATTTTTTACTTCATTTAACCTTTTTATCCCCCCTAGAGGTGATCCCCCTTACTTCACCTTACCCATACTTGCATTTGGGTTAGTATTTGACCAAGCGGAGTGCTCTCCAAGAGAGTTACGCCCTCCTTTTCCTCTCTCCAATAAAAGTTACGTTTTTTATTGTGAAGTGACTCTTCACCTTTCTTTGGCATGGATCCCATGCCTCTCCCTCACCCTTTGTGTGATCCCAACACCTCACACCCTTTCCTCACCTCTCATCTCTTCTCCACATCCCAAGAGGTGCGCCCTTCTTCATCTAGAGACTCCAACAAATAATTATTTAAAAATTATTTAAGCCTTTTCATATTCTATGGCACAAATACCACACCTCCTCCATGCCATTAGATCTATCTACTTAATTTTTCTATCTTTCTACACCCTAGATCTATTGTGCAAACACTAGGAAGTGTGCCCTAGCCTAGAGATCTACTCTATTGCTTGGTGGTGGACACTTGTCTTAGATCCAAGAAGGGTATGTTTGCCTCTCCAAGTATAAATAGATCTCATTTATCCTCCCCAAATCACCATATCTTGAGCTATTGTTATGCTACTTGATTTACAACTCTCTCTCTCTCTCTCATCTCATTCATTTTCATGTCATTCTAGCTCTTAGGTTTTGGAGTATTCCTCTCCAAGATCTACTTCTTTTGGTAATAAAATTCAAGAAGCTTTGGAGGACAACAAGAAGAGTAATGTGTATGCTTTCTTCTCTTATGCATATGGAGGTAACCTTGCTTGGTTTTATTTTGTGATTCATGCAATATTAGATTTTGGATAAAGTGTTATCTAGGTAGGTTAGATGGTGTGTATGCCCTTTTCTCCTATAAATCTTGATGCATAACTTAAATTGAAGTGTTGCTTATGTTTATTGCATTAACATTTTATCTAGTATATGCTGGATCTTGAAGAGAGATTGAAGGTTCACTTTCAAAGTCTCATTGGGAAGACCTTCTAGAAGGGAAGGGTCTCTTGAGGTTTCACATACTTCAACCATCTTGATTATTGCTTTTCTCTATTTTCTATACATCCATCTCACTTTTCAGCTAGCATACATTGTTTTTGATAGGTCAATAATATCTCAAATATATATCTTGTCTTGTGGAAAGTCCTTGTCCCAAAAGGGAAAGGTTTTCCTTAACTTTGTTTGTTTGTATGTAGCCATCCTAGAAAGAAGACCTTGTTGTTTTAATAGGTACATAAAATCTGATAGGAGGCTCTTGGTTGCCCCAAAAGGACACATACAACACTCAAAAACCCCTTGGGGGAACTTGGTAGCTATTTCTTACTCTCTAGTCTTTTTCTAGCTTAAGTAGTACATTTTCTTCTTTGTTTGCTTATTTAGTTTGGCTTGAGGTGTAAGAGGGGAAGTGGTATGGCCTCCCCTCTTCTTCAAGCTTGTGGGTAGGCTAGGACGTGGGTAGATCTAGTTTGCATTTCATTTTTGTTGAGTTTTTCTTCTAGCTAGGTCATGAGGTTTAGAAGGTGTGGGCACCTTCTCAACCCCACATGGGTAGTGATTGTTTGCTTGTAGATCTAGCTTGCTTTTAGCTTGTTGTTTTGGTTTATTATCTCTCTTGCTCATATCTCTTGCTAAGTTATCTTAATCATAAGATCTAAGAAAACTCTAACAAACTAAGACAAGATAACTAACTAATAACCTACCTAGTTGGGTGAGGAACCCCCAAAGAGGTAAGGATAAGTGTTAATCCTTATTTTCTCATTTTATGTGATTGATCTAAGACTTAAGTGGTTTACTGCTCTTAATGTTTATGCTTTAGACTTGATCTCATCTCTTAAGCTCATTGGGCAACACACTTAACAATTTTTACTTGATCTTGCATAGTTTGTTTATCTTCATTCAAGCTCTTATTTTCTTTTAAGCACATATCTTAATCTCATGTCTAATATCTCTTGTGATGCTTAATTAATAAGTGGTTATTGTGTTCTTGGTTTAATATCTTAATAGCCACATCTTGGGCTTGAGTTTTCTTAAATGGCTTAACTTGGCAAACACATTAAATTTTCTTCTTCATCTCATAAGGCAAGTTGTTCTTGCCATTGGATCTATGGTATCTAATCAACTAATGTGATGTGCATGTGATATAAATATATCTATCTCTTTCATCTATTTATCTCATTTACTTCTTATGTGTTGATTTACTTTATGGTTAAAGCTTTAACAACACATTTTTGAGCAATTTCAGTTTCGGCCATGTCATTATTTTGCACTTTTAAAGTACTTTAAAAATCTCAAAACACTCTTATAATCCCCTAAAAATTTACCTAACTATCATATATATGTAATAGACTATTTTAGGGTACCTTAGACCACCATCTCCACCATCTAAAACGGGTTTGAGGAAAACAATGAAAGGTAGTGGCAGGGGACTGTCCCGTGGTGATCCAGGTGGGTGTCCTCTTCGGGAGGTACTTTTACTGTTAGGGATGACCATGGAAGCTAGGGTGGGCCTCGTTGGCTTACTATCTTAAGCACTCGACAGTTATTTGGCAACAGGAGGAGGAGGCTTTGGTGAAAGCTAATAAAATTCATAAATCTTAAGAAAAGCCTAATTATTAAACCCTTGGCCAAATCTAATAGTACTTGGTGGGCTTAATAAATAAAGAGTGTATATTGTCTTCAATATATTCATAATAGTTGTGCTTGATCCTTCTAAATCTTGGTAATCTTATTGATGAAGTAATATGTTGATGATCTAGTGTAAATGATGATCTGATTGATGCTTTGAATCTTTTATATCCTGCACACATTGAACAAACACTTGGTTAGATTGTTGTTGTAACTTATCATTCTTTAAGTTGTACAAATCTTGTAAGAAATGTACATGATATATTTTATTTGAGTTATTATTTTGTAAAATTGTTTATAACTTGTAAATCTTTTGTAAAGAAACACCCTTTAACATAGTTGACCCCTTGCCCAATTTCTAGGCACTAGTCTTAGTTGACCTAGGGAAAGGATTTGCTTGTCATGCTAACCCTTGCTTATTGCATGATTGCCTTAGCATCTTAGAATTAGAATCCCCTCTAACTTTAAGAAATTAAAATTAACTCATAGAATCTAACTTAAT
>JASDQU010945503.1:0-11797 GCA_032191745.1 Picea mariana
ATGGAGACGGAGCCTCGCAGAAATTTGCTGACACTCACAACATCGAGGCCTTTAGTTTGTCTTCGAATTTTTCTTCGGATGACGAGTACAGTCACGATATACAGGAGAATCACATAATTAGCCGAGGGAAAAGGAAACACAAGAGTTGGAAATCAAAGATGAAGATGTACTTTGATGCGTGGGTGAAGAAATTCATGGACAGGCAAGAACCCTAGATTCAGAAAGTTCTAGAAACTTTACCTTAAACAATGTTTTAGCGCCTTGGAAAACATGCAATGACATAAAGCAAATCGCCCAAAACATAATGTGGACATAATAAATCATTCTAACATCATGTGGGTCCACCTAACTTTGTTAAGTTTAGACCATAACTTAAAAAAATGGTGATTTAATAAATTTTGTAATTTAAAAAATTTTGAATCAAAATTTGTAGGAATTTAAACAATTTGAATTAATTTGTCTTTCCTCTTCATACTTTTTGTAAATAGGGGCTTTACAACTTAGTATGAGAGATGTTCATATAATATATCGCATTAAAATTATATATATATATATATATATATATATATATATATATATATAATATTTTAATATATATTAATATATTTATAATATTTATATTATAAAAGATTTTAATATATTAAAAATATATATTTGTTTGAATTTGTTTTATTTTTATTAGTTTTAACTTCAATTAATAGATTATTGAAACAATGTAGTGGTTATGGAGGTCATAACCAACATAGACCCATCTTAATCCCAAATCTATCAAGTGTTGAGAGGAGAAAATGTTAAAGGTTTGCACCTCGAGAGATTTGATCCCTCTTGGGACTTGATAGATCCGTGGTTAAGATGGATCTATTTTGGTCTAATAGCATCTTGATTTTGAATAGTCGTAGGCTAAACGTTCTATAAAATGACGATTTTTTCTAGGGACATTTGCTCGAAATCCGGCGAGAAATTGTTAAATTCATAGATTTGAGTGATTATTTCTATATAATATGAGTGCCCCGGGGATTTTTTAGCATGTTGAATCCATTTTTGCATTTAGAAATGGATTTTGAACAACAAAAAATAATGATTCATGTAAATTTATATGGTCAGATTCCGATGAAAAAAACATTTCCTAGAATAGCTAGACAATGCCTTTTGAATAGGTTATATAATTATTTTATTATTATTTTATAAAATGCACATACAAAGAAATGAGAACTCACTATGGAGTTACCTTTTGACATTATGGCCTGAACAATTGCTACACAATCTTCCTCCTCCTCTGTTATGCTCACAAAATACCACTCTCAGATGTTTTTCTTAGCCATAGAACAAGATACAATGCAAACGAATGGCACCCCTTCTCCTCCTAGCAAATAGATATTTAACATAACTTGGTAGCCATATAGGGGTGGGGTTTTGACTTCTGCAACCCTGAATTGTGATAAGGTACTTAACAGAGTGTTGGCCCGTCCTTTTAGCGGTGTCATCCATGTCTTGAAAGCCAAACGAATCAGGAAAAGATCGATGCAATTTATGTTTCTCTTTCTCGTGGTTCATCACCTTGAACTGAATTCTTCCGCAATATCATTCTACCCTTTCATTAGGACCACATGGTGCTATCAATTTCATCTGATTTTTCTTTTTTAATGATTGAACATTACAAATTCATGAATTCAATATATGCACACGACTTTGTAATCAATGTGTTCAAGGTTGCAACTTAAATACATATTCTATTTGATGTTTATAATTTCTTTTTATATTCTATTTGTTAATTTTTAATAGGAAAAAATATAATTTCTACTTATATTTTTAATTGAACATGGAGTATATTTTATTATTCTTTTGCTATTTTTATTGACATAATTTTTATGGTATATTGGATGGGTCACTTTTTTCAACCAATAAAAAAATAAATTGAAATCCATAAAATAAAATAAAAATAAAAATAAAATGAACTTTTATATGTAAGTGTTCATAAACTTTTAAATATAGCATTCAAACAAGGTTCCTTAATTTATTGATTGAAAGTCTCATTATTCCCATTTTTAAAAGTGATGACAAAAATAACTCTTCAAATTATAATCCTATTAAAGTGGTGACAAAAATAACTCTTCAAATTATAAGAGAATTATTATTAATGCTTGGAATTATTTTTAAAAGAAAATTGGTTTATGATTAGAAAGTCATAGAAAAAGGATTAAAAAGCCACGTTGATTTTAAAAGATGCCATTCTATTGTAAACCACTTACTCTAAGGATTATTGCAAAGGAATGTTAAAATAATAAAACTAATATCTTTTATTGTTTTATTGACTTAAAAAAATCCTTTGACACTATGCCTAAAATATTAAAACTTCTAAAAGTTTATCTTCAATGTGAATTTAGCATTGTTGGGTTAAGGTTATACTAGAAAGTAATTACTAAGTCCAAGAATGTAACACTAAAAGTTTATTTTCAATGTGAATTTAACATTGTTGGGTTAAGGTTATACTATAAAGTAACTACTAAGTCCAAGAATGTAACACCCATCCATGATGCTAGATAATTAATCACTCATTAAATACATATTCAATAAAAATTTTGTTTTAACATAATTTCATTGATTTTCATTTCCACAACTCTTTTACATTTGTTCAACAATAACTGTTAATAATATGATGAATTCAATAATATGTTAACTCTAAGATTTAAAACTTAAAATAAAAGTATAACAAAATATCGCTGAAAAATACAACCTCCATGGTTTGTTGAAGCTCATCAATTGCAATGTAGTTCTGCTATTAGTAGGGGAGTGCTTCCAAGCATTATTTTCCCATTTACTTTTCCCACTTTCCCAAAGGGAAACAATGGTATCCTCCCAGCCAACTAGGAGCCTAGCCAGTTTCCTAGATCTAAGAAACCTTTCGGTTTCTTGGCCCTCTGTGCCCATGACTCCAAGAACAACAAAACACATATGCTCTAAGAAGACTATCACACGAATTATATCTACCAAGAATTTCACAACCTCTCATCATGCTCAAACCTCCCAATCCCTCTCTATTTATCAAGTTTCCATACACCCTTCCCCTAAGTCTCCTCAACCACCCTCATTATTTTCCATCAACCTCCCTTATCTAGATTTTTTGGAAAAAATTAAAATATAACTAAAATAGAAATGTCTTGCATTAAACAACAATAAATAAAATGCAAAGTCTTTCTTCTCATGCTAGCTAATAAATGCAATTTGAAAATTTTCCCCAAAAATGTACATGACAACCCACCATGCTCATTTAATTCACCATACCAACCATCAATCAAAGTCAAAGAAGGTATTTAATGCTTCTATATATTTTGTATGCAATATAATTTACATAATCAATAAACATTCAATTAAATAGCTAATAATTTACTTTAATAATTAACACATTAATTAATTGTACTAGTGTACATGTGTAGCGTATGTGTGCGTAGCTAGCAGACACATATCTCATGCATGTACTAACGATGAACAATCATTTCCTCTAGTGCATAGTTCCTATATGATCACACCAAGACATGTAGGACAACATATCAAGTAATGCATCATTTAATAATCTTAACGAACAAAATTACACCAATTCATCAATAACTCATTATCACACTTAAATATCAATAAGAAATCAAAAGAGGGTTTTAAACATGGTAGGAACCAAGTGAGTAAACAATAGTGGCATCTCTAATCCCCAATTAGTATTCTCAACTAACATCGAAGCATCCTTCCTTCCTAACCTACTTCCATCTTCCATCCTATCCTTTCCTATGTTGGACTAAGTTGGAGCGTCAACTATATTGACCTAACTCTAGATAGAACCCGTAAGCGGAAGTGTCATACATCTATACTAAGCTTCCCCAATAGGCAACTAGCAGTCGCCATCACAATCTAGGGGAACGTGACTTCATACAGCCCTCCCACGACTCTAGGTTTCAGAGGATAAACGGTGGGCAATACCTCCACCCTTATAGAACTAGATTCAACACCCTACATCAAGTCATATTGTGCAACTACTATCCTTAGAGTCACATCATCAAATAAACACTCTGGGAAAGTTGTGCATCCTGTCAAAACCACACTCACCACAAATCGTAGCAATATTTGAAACCATAAATTAAATCACAAGTACAACTTATAGCATACACTATATTTTGGAGGTATACGACATCCAAGTCACCTCAACACTACAATCATTTGGTTATTACATGGCTTGTTAACCAACAACTTAGTTCACCAATACTCATATCCATGTAGACACATCACATATTTCATACAATCATCCATATTTGTATTTACATTCAATTAAGCAATGTATGCTTATTTACAACATGTCTCATATCTATTATACATCCACGACATAATGTTACACAAGTATCCATTGTATTAAAATTTCACAGTTAAATTTGCATGTTTGAAAAATTCTCATAACTATCTTTCTTATGAACATATAACAATAAAATAACATTATGCAACACATAAATAGGTCCAGATATACACATCTCAAATGTCTATATCAATATAACTAAGTCCAAATAGTTACTAAACAATGAATTACTATGATGAGTACAATCACAGTTCTAACAGTTTAAGGTCAAAATACGGGGTGTTACATATACCCACCCTTCAAGAAACTTCGTCTCGAAGTTATGGTCATTCTCAATATAAGGAAAAATTCATGACATAATTTTTATGTGTCTTCTATGACAACAAACCTTGTGCTATATTGGTTCAATTGGACCTTTACTTGATTAAAACATGTTGAGTCTATTAATATGTTGATTGTGACTAGCCCTATTTAGCAAACACCTTACTATGTCCCGGTTGTATTTTATACCATTGGTAATTAAATTAATGAAAACACATGATTCTCTTATATATTTATTCTTCCTAAGTTCCATATAGGACCCCCATAATTAATGTATAGTTTACTCATTTGACCGCTAGTTATAACCCTTCTCTCCTCATGGATTATAACTTCATTAACTCATACATACAATCCCACCTAGGATATATTGATAATTATAAACAATCATTATTGACTTTGATTATCACTCTAGTTTGACAATACATATGTCATTACTCATGAGATTGACATTCTATAGTTTTCCATTCTTAGGAACATTGAATAAGATATTGCTAATCGATTGTCATTTGATGTCGTCACAGTCATCTACGTTATTACTTATTTATTCATTTGTTTATTTATTTTAAAAGTTTATTCATAGGGAAAAACACTTCTTAGAGACCAAGTAGTTGCTTGACTGATTAATGCATTTCAAAGTGTGAGCTTCCATTTGGAAACCTCGCTCCTCTTACAAGGGACTTATGTATAATAGTCCACGACACTCCATTGGAATTTCTACTACCAAATAAATTTATGGGTGAAAGTGTTGGCCTTTTCCTRAGGGATRCCCTTTTTCTCAAAGCGTTYTTTTATTCATTTTTCTTAGTCAACTAGCATTATCTAAGGTACTTATCACTTATTATACTAAAGTTACCAATCCTTCACAATATTTACATGAACTACACTACTTTAGTACGATTATGTCAACTCAACAATTAAACATGATTTGACTTAATATCACATTGATTGATAGAAATTGGTCGATATACCCCATCACACGTTATGATATAAATAAAAATAAGGTCATGATGTTTCATTTATCATTCCAAACTCAAGTTCTAGGTTCACAACATAGGCCCACTTATAGTAGACCATATGACCACACTAACCTAGGTAATTGATTAAAGACAATCCATAACTGCTATGGTGGTAGATTTGGTACTATACCCTTTCTAGGGTCAAGACTTTTCCACTCACACTTAAGTGTAGAAGCAACCCAAGTGCATAAGATACACTCCTAAGCTAGCAAAACTTTCAATGGCACACCACACCAAATTCTCCATTAACTAAGTAATCTTTTCTAGCCAACAATAAATTGCTATATGACCCTCCCTCTATGGAGAATAAGTATCACCAGAAAATTCATAGATATTCTCATACACAAAAATATGTGCTTTGACTTCTCTATTCCACACTCTAAGAATTATATTCCCCATTCTAGCTTGTAATGGTTGCATCATGTTACTCTTATAGTCGTTGTCTTGCTCGCAATGCCATGTACTTTGCAATACTTTGAATGCATTAAAATTTCTCATAGGACCTATTCTTATAGTGACTTTGGTTGAATATCAATCTATTATTATTATTTTTCACCAATATCTTTATGGCTCAATATAATTTAAAAAAAAAATAAAATAAAGTATAAAAAAGAAAATAAAAATAGTATAAGTAAATTAGTAAAATAATAAGCAAAGGTGATAACATAAATAATGATACTAAAAGTAAAGTATATAGATTAGTAAAAATAAGAGTAAAGAAATGAATAAATAAATGATGTGTAACCAATATTATTATCACCAATGTAACCAACATTATTATTATACTAAATCTAACAATTATTTGTAGATATAATGTGAGTAGTAAAATATAGAATAAATAAGTATCATTTTTAATTTGCATAATTTATACTTTTACTAATATACATCTTACCTTATCATTTCACTTACTTTTCATTATTATTTAACTCATATTTATTTATTTTTGCCTTTATTCGCCACTATACTTTCATTTCATTAAAACATTTTTTTAATACGTGTATACATTACATCATATACATTACTTTTATTTTATATATTTTAATTATATTATGATCCAATTTCTTCTTTATACCTAGCATTCTACTTATTAGTCCATGCCGTAGGGCTAGAGGGACTATAGCGATCAATAATTCGTTGACTTCGTATTAGTTTGTCCTTTGATCACAAATCTTTGCATAATATTTATTGTTGGAACTAGGGAACTAAAAACATTTATTTTTATATAATAAAAAGTACCATATATGTCATGATCTGATTGGATAACAACTTTGAGGTCTTATTGTCGGCTTCACTATTCCCAATGTTTTATATGTTAGCATATCCAAACTTTTTGATCGTATACAGTCTTTTTGAATCATATATTTTCTTATGCATTGCTTGAAGGTGGATTAATGCTAGCATTAGTTCGAATGTTTGTCTTAGCATTTTCTGCTAGCTAAATTTATCTCAATGTTTGATATGCTATCACATTTAAAGTTTTTCCTCTCTACTGTTCGAAGCGATCTGATTTAAGGTACTATTATTATTTTTTTATTACTATTATTATGTGTGATTTTTTCTTTATTGTTGCATGCTTCGAGAGTCTTTGTCATTGTTGTGTGCATAAACAAGCCTGCCACGCTGCATTCTTTCTTAAATGCTTGCACAAGGCGACACCCTTCGACAGTTCTAATAGTCTTGACAACCTTAAATGTTTATTGTACAGATGTGTTGCAATACAATTTTGTTCCACTTTTTTTATGGTGTTTTTTGTAGTGAAATTGTGCAAAATTGTTCTCTATCGGCATCACTGGTTCAGTGCTTGACGCTTGTTCGTTGGTTCGTTCCATGCTTCTTGTTTTTGTTTGATTCAACTTTCCAACGTCGGGGTCCTTCACTTGCAATTGGACCTCTTCGTGGTTGTTCACTGGTTTGTTGTTCTTCAACTTTGTAAGGTGTTGGACCTGTTGTTGTGGTTTGCAAGTTTTGGGGTTGAGATGTTGTCATCCCTTGTTGACGGGTGAGTTTCCGTGCCATCATTTCGTTGTTATTCCTTTTTTTCTACTTAGTGTTTTTCACCTTGCAAACAAGCTTTTTCAATGGTAGGAGTCCCTGCCTCAAGAACATCTTTCTGTGTGCGCTTATTTTCTGTTCCTGAAAACCATGTGTCTTCATATGCATATTGTGCCATAGGTATTTCAAAAATTGCAATGCAAATGGGTTTAGAAAACGAATTCGGAGCTGTCACAAGGGGGAACCATTCGTCGGGGTTTAGAGATAGGGAATGCTTTTATTTTGTGGGTCAAAAAACTATGTCCACCTATTCCTTTGTCCTGTCCTTTCTATTTTGTAGAACTTTTTCTGCTTCTAAGAAGCTTGTAGGATGCCCACCATGAATAGGTTCACATCGTTCTTTGTGCTCAACAAATTGATAGTGTTATGTATTTGCATTATTTCTTCTGTTTGCTTCACTTTTCAGTGTAGGTTTGTTTTCTTGTCATCTGTTGTGGCGACTAGGGGGATTTGAATTTGACAAGAAGAAGGTTGAAGGATACATACCAGGATTGGTACGCAATTCCGCACATTTTACTTTATTATTATTATTATTATCCCCTTTTCTTTGTTTTCATACAAGCTGAAAGTAGCTAAGAAACAACTTCAAAATCATAGTTCAAAATATGAAACAAGTAATAGATGTTGAGTCATATGAAATAGATACACACTCCATTACGAACTAGAATCTGATTTTCTTCGGCAGTTGCATGGAATACATGATGCCGCTACATATTTTTCAAAGATGTGGTTGTCTGCATCTCCAATTCTGCCTGCACATGAGAGGGGACTTTGGAGAGATACATTTTTTATACGATGGTTGTCTAAGTGGCTCAATATATCAATTGGAATATGGTCATTGACAAGAAAAACAACATATTTACTATTCAACAAAACTGCATCTAACAATCCATATTGCATCTTGTTCCATGATGCCAATGCTGTCAGTGGTCATTATGAACCATTACTGTACATAAAATTTTCCATATGCAATCTTGGAGGACCTCATATTTACTTTTCCCTCATTTGCAAAGACCTTGAATCGTAGTGGAAATGGATTATGCATCGCATAGACTGCCATGGTTTGCAGCGAGCAACAACTATTGTATCTAGCTGTGGAGATAGTCTGTTCAATGCAATTTGTTGTTTGGTAGTAGCAGAGTTTGATGTGTAGTCGTTGCGGCTTTACAATGTACAGTTCTTTTGCAAAGTAATTATAGGTGGCAACCAACATGCTTTTAGCTGTTTGCATCAACACCTTTCACCATATCTCCTAGAAAATATACCGACAATTGTAGGTTGGCAAGAATACCTTGTAAACATGGCGCTGCCATATGAAAAATTAAATTTGGAGGGTTGAAGATTCTGTTTGAAATGGCTATCTATCATATTCAGAGTAAATATCCAGGTCTGGTCGGCCCTGCCAGATGGCACTGTCCATTCCTGGTCTATTGATTCAAATTACGATTGAACAATTTACATCCTCTCGTTGAAAACAGATACCACACATATTTATTATCAACATTTGCTTGGACATATCACTGGTTCAGGGTTCAATGTCCATGCCACCCAAACCACATCGAATATGCATACGCGTGGCATGCTTTTTAATGAGAATGAAACTCCTCCTAGTTGCGATAAGGCCATATAGGGCTTAAACACAAAATGTAGGCTAAGTCATCACAACTTGAAAAAAGTCATGCGTGAAATTCGTCCCAGTTGTGGTGAGGCCATACAGGAATTAAACAAAAAAAGTAGACTAATTTATCACAACCTGAAAAAGTTCATACGTAAGAGAGAAAAAAACATTGGTGGTATAGGAAATACTTATGTTCCAGTGTCCAGTGTTAATGCCATCCAAACCACATCATATGTGCATAAGCGTCGCATGCTATTTAATCAAAGTGAAATTCATCCCAGCTGCCATCAGGTCATCCTTCCCTTGAACAAGAAACGTAGAGTAAGTTACCACAACTTGAAAAAGGTCATGTGCGAAAGAAAAAAATACATTGCTATGCTTCCTTTTAGAGAGAAACTGACATATCACAATCTAAAAAAATTTGTTCGTGCACAACACAATAGAAACAGGTACTGTTGCATATCCCACAATGGTCATGCAACTGTCCAAGAGGAAAAAATTACATTTTGTGGGCTAGAAGTAACACTGTGCACTACTACCAATGAAAACCAACAAATACTTTCTACCCATACTTCCCTGCGAAAGAAAGATGCAAGACATACCTACATGAAAAAAATCAAAGACACTCCTTCCATTCCATGTTCAATTTGTGATCAGTTGAATTTCGAAAAAAACAGTAAGTCTTTCACGCCTGATTTGGAAGCAGAATACCTTCGCTTGACAACACATAATAAAACATTTTCCAATGGAAAAAATTGTCTTCCATGAAAACAGTCGCTTGAAAATGGAAAATTGCTACAATTTACAACCCCTGACCAAATAATATGTAATACACCACTACCAGATGTAAGTGCGCTTACAGAACTTGAAGAGAGACTTGTGTCTCTGCGAATTGCATTTGCACAAATCAGGCCTTGGGGCTATAAACGACCCCAGGTGGGCTTAACAGGATCAATTATTAATGTGTCTATTCAGCTAGATGTTGTGCAAAAAGCCTTGCCACAATTCATTAGCGATACAATGACAATTGTTGTGGCTCTCAAACGACGCTTGCAATACAAAAATGCGTATCAGACAGGGAAAGTGCGTGTGCATACTGTTATGAAAGCATTAAAGGAATTATTTTCCAGGGCCCTGTACAAAACACATAACATTTGTATAAATGAGAACTGGAACAATGTTCTTGGAGAAGAGGATGACAAATCTGCAAAGACTCTCGAAAATGCTAACGAATTTGATACAAGTGATGAATCGGAGAATGAAACACCTACTGAGACATTGGTGCATGGATTCACTGATTCACAGTGCATTCGTGACTTGCAAGACAAGATTGTTGAAATTGCACCTGTTGAGGGGAAACATCCACTTGAAATATTCAAGGACAAATTCACTGAGGAAATGAACTTCCCAACACTCTTCTATGGAGATCCACGTCCCACTGACATTACAAAACAATCCAATTATCATAAAATAGTTTGATGGGAGCTTCTACATTCAAGCGATGACTTCTCCTATCACATAAAAAATTGGTTTTTCAAAACAATGCGCATAATAATATAGCAAGTTTTGTCTTGTATGTGGGTCCGAGTAAGAAAAGGCCAGTTATAAGGACAAAATTTGTTGGCCAAGGATGTCAAGTACAAAGTAAACCTAGAAAAAATTCTGAAATCTAATATTGGATACATAGATTTCAAAAACATTCGCATCTCTCTTGACTATTTGCAACAAAACAAGAAAACTATTTTTGAAATGATCTGACAATTGGGCCTGCCAACATTTTTCATCACATTTACAAGTGCAGAGTGGCGCAGCACGTGCCCGTTCCTCGCGGGCACGTCCGCTTACACAGGACCTTCTTCTCTTCTCGGCCCAAAGAACTCAAAGGTTCTCCTAATTCCCTATCGGGAATCTTCCTACCCACAAGTTCTCTCCTTCCCGCGATCCTCTTCCTTCACTTCTTGGAGGATCGGAACTTGCGACTTCGCGAGTTCAATAGTCGAGTGCCACACCCTCGGATCCCCGAGACCCGATGGTCAGTCAACTCGCTGACTTTTCCCGGAGGGATTTTGTTACTCGCGCCCTTGCTACTCGCGATACCAACCTTTTGGTTTTCTAATCTCCGATACCCCAGGTACCGAGGTTCCGATGTGTATGTGCGACTTAACCCGTCCGTGCCGACACTTCCCTCGGGACTTCCGCGCTATCGCTACCTCGCTCCCTCGCGACTTCGCTACTCGCGAGGTTGAATGACCTCCCCGTCAACTTCCGAGGTCCGAGGTGCCGAAACTCACAACCTTGCTTCCTCGTATCTTTACTTCCCAATACTTGGGTTCTCGACTTGCGAACTCCCAAGTTCGTGAGATCCTTAGATCTCCGCCACCTGTCCTTCCCAGATGGACGGCTCCTATCCTCCTTGCCACTTTGCTGCCCTCGCGACCTTGCGACTTTGGACACCAA